>JXWZ01007520.1:0-12838 GCA_000956215.1 Anopheles farauti No. 4 | reverse complement strand
CGGGGATCCTTCTGGTCGCTGTTTGATTGGATGTGAAATGGGTTTTGGGGTTTTCGGACGGATCTGTTCGGACCTGCTCGGAAGCGGCGGGCCGACCGAAAGTGAAATGTTAATTTGTGCCGTTGTGCCCGGCCGTTGTTTTGGTTAACGGGTAGTATCAGGCAGTGTAAAATGGGGAAGGAAAGCAGCTGCACGGCACGGCTGGCTGTTGGAAAACACACCAGGGAGTGGCTTTTTGATGTGGATTTAAAAGAAATACGCACATTCAAGGAAGTAGGTCAGATAATCTTACAAGCACGGCAGTAAGCTTTGTGGTTTTGATTGTGATACGGTTAGGCTTTATTAAAGGAACGATTTTCCGGGAAATTCAACTGCTAATAACACATTTTCGGACGATAACTCGCTTATTTCAAGTGTGGCATGGGGAATATATTCCTTTAAACACGGGACAAGCACTAAAACATTAAATGGTACATTACTTTCTAAACTCTTCTCACACATTTTGTTGAGGTAAAGCTCTATTCATTTTGAAGTTTGTCATTATTTTGATTATTTTTTTATCTATTTTAAAAGTATTGCAATTTTAAAATATGAAGAAATATAATAAAATATATTCACTTAGCTTCAGAAGTAAATTGATTAGTAAAACCGTTTCTCTATAAATTCAGCCAGTATTTAGTGACCTTTCACACAATATTTCTGGTTCTACATTATTCTTTCAAAACAACCTTCTCTGTCACGACACATCTCTCTGATCACACATGGAACGTGTTCAAACTCACGCTATGCCCCATTGCCGAACCCAAAAATTCTCGCCTTCTTGTGTGCACATAATTGCCGAAGCCATTCTTTTTATCTTAAAACTATTGATCCGAACATACTTGCGGTTCCCTGCTCGGTAGTCTTCTTATCTTGCATCCCTGCGCTTGGTGGGCAGTAGCAAAGAAAAAAAAGAAGAAGAAGAAGAAAACATTCCATTCCGCAAGCAGAAAAAACAGATGCCGAGTCATCGGAAAAAGGATGACAGTTTTTGGATCGCAGTTTGATTTTTTTTCGCTTAACCCCACACGACGCCACGACACTGGATCCCACCCCAACTCGGAAAGCACACCCGGTGGACGCATTCGGCCCTTTTATTTTTGTCTTATTTCGCTCCCGGTTTTATTTGTCTCCTTTCCAATATGATGGTGATCTGCGGTTGCTTTTTTGTGTGTGTTTTCTGCCCGCTTGCTGGCACGTTCGGGGTTGAAACACGAACGTGCTCCAGTCGAAAAATTGGGTTCGTCTGCTGAGTCACTATTACTTTTATGACTATTATTATTGTTATTATTATCATTATTGGATTGGGAGGCGTAATAAAGGAAAGATGAAGATCATAATCCATTTTCACCATTCAGAATCACGGGATTTGGTCCCTGATGGTCAATGGGTTTGCGTGTGGAAGCGAGTTTCTTGGCCTAGGAGATACGGACGCGGTGGAGACAGGGGAGTGTGTGCATGGCAACATCAAAAACCGTGTCGTGTCGTCCCGAGCAACACATAACAGGGATGCGGTTGTTTGGTAAAAATAAAAATCAGTCCACCATCGTTTATCTCCTACTGATCATCCAACCTCGCTCGTCTCCTCTCTCACACCCGGAGTCTCCCCCAAAGTCGGAGCCAAACACAAAAAGGACGTCACGGTGTGAGGGACGAAAGAGCTTGGAGTGAGTTTAAGCGGGCGGTGGTTGTTCATAGTTATTTCGATTCGGATTCGGGGTGTTTTTTTTCTTCGACGAAAAAAACACGGTGCTACGATTTAGTGAATTGTGAGCGGCATTGATCTACCCGTGCCCAGGATGAACCTTTTTGCCGGCATTCTCAAAAGCGAACCTAAATCGTCCTTCCCAGAAAACACGGAATGGGAATTTCGGCAAAGAAACGCTTAGGCACAGCGGCAATGCAAGCGAAAGAAAGAAGAATCATTGCACACATTCCAAGTCTGGCTTCGGATATTGGCTAGCGCTAACCAAACGGAACCGAATCGGACAAACAAACGTAAAGCCCGGTAGCTTGAAGGCATTTCGTTTCCGGTGCACGTGGGAAAAACGAATAAAAACTGCTGTGGCCGAAACAAGTCCAACGGGGGTTTCCTTTCATTTATTACATCGATAGCAAAATATGGTTTTTTGATCGCAAATTTTGATGTCAACGGCCGTGCTGTTTCTAAAATACAATGCTTAAAATATTCATTAAATTAATCTGTGTCTTTTATTTTTGCTTTGTTCACAGTGTCCACAGTCACTGTCGAAGCGGTGCTCGGACGGACAGCAACCTTACCGTGCGATATCGAACCGGAAGAGCTAAATGATCGAGTTTACATGGTGTTATGGTTTCGAGAAAGCGCCGGTAAACCATTATATAGGTAAGTTTTAGAAGAAAAAAAACCAATCAATTCAGCGTGAGAATGGGTCAAAAACAGTGTTATTATAAGATGATCTTGGTGCTTCTTTAAAACATTCGTATTTCAAACGTGTTCACAACACAAAATATCCTAGTATCAAATAGTGATAGAATATCTTCGATGGTAATTCCTTCTTCAAAAATGTTGTGATTCATTTAAAAAAAATGGTCCTGCCGTCGTCAAATAAGTTATACAATCTCACCAAAAGTCAATCAACCTATCTAAATATTCCAGTCATAACAGTCCGGTAATCAAGAAAAGGAGTAAAAACATGTTTATCAAGCATTCCAAAAACTGAATATTAAATTACTCCACTAGCAGTCGAGTCGGATCTGATGGATCGGGATTATTTTACGGTTCATCCCTTCCGCATGATTATCTCGTACAGCGCCGGCTAATAATCTCAAAAACGGCGACATCACAAGCTTTATGCCACAATCAGCTCAACGCAAATGCAGTCATCGAGTCACAGCTGTCCGTTGAGTCTCTGGCAGAATCGCAAATTCAGTTGCAACGAACGCACTGCCCACACACACTCGTTGTGGGTTGTGCGTACTATTCGGCTTTCGAGCCATTGGCCGGTTTCTGCACAACAGAACCATAATATAGAGCCGAATCCCAACTGGCCCCGAGGGCGCGAGCCCCGGATGCAGCGGGAAAATAATTACTAACGTCACTCGACCGCCAGCTGCTACCCGCAACACTGTTTATTTTTGGAAATGCCATCCTGCCACCAACGAAGAAACTCCCTCCGGCCCGGGCGCCCGGAATGGGTGCGAGTTTCAGAAAATCACACCTTCACCATTGGCCAAACCACGCGTAATCCTTGCGTCAATCAATCACCGTACACCATGCCCCCTGCTCCCTTTTCTCTTCCCCATTTCGACCAACACCCGCACAGCCGGCGCATTGCGAGCGAAGTATGACGATTTCTCGCAAACTTCATATTCATGATCCCATCACGCGATGAGATTTACTTCCCATCAGAGCCACGCTCGGTGCGAAGTGTGACAGACACAATCGCAATCCGTTGACGTACCGTTCCGTTTCGCCCCGGCCGGCGAGTTTTGTGGCCTAATTTCGACTCGCAAACCACAGCTGGATTCACGAACCGACCAAATTAATCCACGGCTCGAGACAAATCCCACGAACCGTCGTGCCAGCTGGAGCCGGAGGGCTTCCGAATGCTGTTGTTGATTGCAAACTGACGATAGTAAATGGGTCATGGAAGGAGGGTCAGTTGTGCAATTCGACTTGTGCATATTTCGAAAAAAATTTGAAAGAAATATTTTCCAATTCGAAGTAAAATATAAAAAAAAATTGAAATAAAACTTTACATTTAACTTCACACTAAAGATTGAAATCATTAAATGGTTTGCATGAATCGTTCGAAACAGATATTTCATCCCGTTTTTGAATCCTGTTTTTAAATGTAAAGTGTTAGCCAACAACAACACATTCGTTCTTAAAGATGTTTAAATCTTTCCACGCTTCTATTTTCCCTCCCATTTCAAACACAAACACACACACACAATCGCACGAGAAGGGCCGATTTTTCGCGACCAAAGCTCGCCAAAATCGATAAAACCATTGCTCTGCTCGGTCAACCGTGCGAGTACCTCCCCGGCCCTTTGGGCGACCAGAGGAATAACCGGCCGCGTGCTCATCGTGACATCCGCTTTATCTTACGCCTTGGGTGAAAATTCTCAGCCATCCTCCACCGGAGCAACCCCGGCGTGCTTGAAAATGTTAAGAATTTCCGGAAATTTATGTCTATTGACAAACTTCGCCGCTGCGAAACCGTACCCGTCATGCACACCGAATATTGAAAAGGTTTTCTTTCTTTGCTCCCATTTGCTTTGCTTCTCTCTCATTCGTGCTCTCTCTCTCTCTCTCTCTCTTTGCCCCTCTTGCACTTGCTTACGTACCCCATATAAGGACGACGATCACGTAACCGGTAACGGGCGTGGAGGGATTTTCGTGTTTCCACCACCGAACACGACACTTTAACCCGTCCAGTCGGCAAGCAGGCAGGCAAGCAGGAGCAGTAAAAGCATTTCCGCTCGTTGCCGACCCGCACAACCAACCCTACCGTCGTCGTATATCGTCGCAAAGGAAAAAGGAAATCGAAAACGTTCGACCGGGAATCGAGTCTCGCTGTCGGCGAAGAATTACGCTTCGTATGCGACGGATGGTTTATTTCCATTAGATGTCGTGGCAGTTGTTTTGCCCTGAAAGGAGCAAAAATGATATGCAAACCAGAAGAGCATGATAAACATTTAGTTTCAAACATTATTTTTATTAGTCTACCACCGGGTGGGCTCGTTTTGAGATTGATGGATCGGCTGGGCTAATAGATTGGGTTCAAATTCGATACCCAATTTGAAATTGACAGCAGAAATGATATGTACAATAGTTTAATCAATAACAATTTGATAAACACGATAGCTTTTCTGCAGTTACAGAAGCTGCAAAGCTCAAAGCTTTCCGATTTGAGAAAATTCGTTAAAAAAATAGTAAACCAAATAATATTTACACATTTGTCGGACATTTAAATATTTTAAAACAGGTCTTTTTACGTAAAATATTATCCAACAGCTCAATTTGTTTAGTACCCCCGTAAACATACACTCTTGTCATATTATATGACCCAATAGCTCCATTTTGTGAGTGGATCTAAAAATCCTTTAAATCTCTCTAGAATCGCATATCCCTTCCCACCTTGAAGGTGAAGCTGTGTCACATCCGACCCATAAGCAAGTTACTAAAGATGAAAATCTTCACTCCCAACCATCGTTACCATGCCAGGAAATGGTTGTGGAAAATCAATGGTCATATTCTTCGGAGCTGATAAAAAAGACACCCCAAACCCTAACATGTCCCGCAATATCTCTGCTTTAAATGATTTATATGTTTGTCGTTACGCAACGGTTCATTTAGAGCCATTTTTAGCGCCCAATTCCTACTGTTCCTGTCCGTTTTGGCGAATCCTTCTCGCCCAAAGATCACACCGGTCCCGATCGCAGCTGATGACGTAACCGAACGGAAGGATCGAAAGGATTATTGATATTATATTGTCAATTTGGAATATAAAAAGGGACATTTATCCTTAATCCCATGTCTGGTACCCGATTGGGAAGATCAAATAGCGCCAGTACGATGCCTGGACAACGCCGAAAACTGATACCCTGTGCCGCGGGCTGTAAGAGGGTGCTTGGGAAGGCAGAAGAACCACATGCAAGGCGCAAACAATGTTAGTCGAGTGACGGGGTTTGGTGAAGATAGTGGAAGGCAGAAAAACAGAAGGGACGGAAATTGGGCTTACAAAAAAGGGAAGGGCACGGTAAAGATTTGCACCACCACCGTATCTATTCTCCCCCTCCCCTCCGGCAAGACGTAAAAGGGAACCCAACGAGACGAAGGTTTCCTCCCCCGCAGGCTGAAACGAACCGTACGTGGTGCACACCTTCTCGGGGGCAAAATCTCGGGCCACATTTTCTTCAACTCCACCGTTCGAACCACACCGTAAAGGATAACAACTCTCAAGTGCGATAAATTTTTGCACCGTACGCTGATAAAGCGCTCCCCAGCCGTACGGGAGGGGTTTTCCAATACCTTGCGGGCATTTTTGGAAGCCCGAAACCCCAAAATCGCTCTCCCTAAATCTGACCAAATTTTCAGAAAACTCCCACTCCATCAGCAGCACGAACAGCTTTCAAATTCAGCTGATTTTTACTCAATCATCGCATCAGCACTTCGATCCGGGGTTATTGGGGCGTGAGTTGAGGGTCTATTTCACCGACGGAAAACTCTCCCTGCCTTCCCGTCACCATTATCGAATTTCCAGCCGCTCCCGCACGTACTTTTAATTTCCTTAATTTGGCGATAACAATGATCCAAAATCAGCCGACTGCTGATTTGCTGCGCAACTCAAACGGAACCAACGGAGAAAGGGCCGGTCGAAGTGGAAAAGGTAATGTTTCAACCGTTGCGAAAGCTGGCGTATTCATTAAAGTTCGTTTCAATTTGCTGCCGTTCGCAGTCGCGCACCCAGCGCCCCATGCCTTCGCCACTTGTTGGAGAGTTTTCCTTCGTTTGGCTGTGATAAACTCCCTTAAAGATGTTTCACATTCGGCTGCGACTTCAAAAAACGCTACCAATGGCGCGGTGGCGCAAAGGTAGGAAAAACACATTTACGAGATCCTCCCAACTCCACTTTCTCAAAAAAAAAATTGATAGGTGCTTCTTCATCGGCGTTGGTCATGGCTCATGTAGCGAATGCTGGCATCATCGGTCGGCCGGTTTTTTCGTTTCATTTTTTCACCTTTTCCATGGTTGTCTTCACTTTAGGAAGCGTTTCTTCCTTCCGAAGGTTTCATCCGCTGGTGTGTATATGTGTGTATTTTACTTTCGTTTGCTCATTCGCTTCATCTCAGTCAAGTGCGGGCGGACAAATTTTGGGACGGTTTTATGTTCGGCAGCGGCAGGAAACCGGCTCCCCCTGCAGCCTCCGCTGCCCCGCACCATCGCAGAAAATCGTTTGATGGCAAATGGAATGAGCGGAAATTGGATGGGTTTTGTTGAAAACGTTTTGCGCCTGCTGATTCTGGTTCCATTTTTTTAAGATCTTTTTTCGTCAGCTTTCTCTCTCTCTCGCACTCTCTTGCTCTCTGGTTTTTCTTTTTTTTCTTGCTACGAATCATTTTACCTTCGTTTCCTTTCAAGCAACACGGCGGCCGCTCTGCCCTATACGTAAGGAAGTTGTTTCGTTTTGAAGAAGCGGCCCCAAAATACACTACACAAAAGTAGGCAGTTAATAATGAACAGAGCCCATTTCGAGTCCTTATTAAGGACACGGTGTTGGAGGACAACAAATGCGCACAGGGAAAGCTTCTTTTTTGCCGTTTGAGCACAGCAAAAGAAGCAGTGATCCCCGCGGCTTCGGTGAAGCATATCCCACTGCAAACAGAGCAAAAGCAACTAAAGACTAACCAAGAAAAAAAAAAGGTCCAAAAAGATCGGCCAAAAATATCGCGCCGGTCAGGTGCGGGCGAAAAAAAATTCCGATCGCGGATTGACGCAATCAGCGTAGGGCTTCGTCTTAAACGGGCCTGATTGAAGGACACTTGTAAGCCATTTACCTTCCGGCGCAGACGGATTCAGGCAGCGCGGTCCGCGGGACGGGTCGCCTTAACGCTCGCAGCGGCCTGTTAACTGATCCTTTTAAATCGGGGTAATTTGTAGTGAATTTGGGGCGGGTAATGTTGCGGCGATTGCTGATTCGCCTAATGACAGTAGAGGTTCGGGTTGGCAAATAGACGCAAAAAGTTACGCAATCGCTTTCGGTTCCGTGTTCGGATCCGTGCGCTGGACACTTTGCTTCACTTGTAGGGATTAATTTTAACGGCAACAAGCATAATGGAACGGATTGGAAAGCCTAATTACCCAAGCTGCTACCATGCCGACGATTGGGTTACAAAATCAGGAATCAATTGCTTGAAAACAAAATCCATTATGTCCCGATACAGACCATGCTTTACAAATTTCGGCACACTAAATTGGACTTTGAATGAAAGAATCAGAAAAAAGGGTTCATTACTGTGACTAGATACGCAAATTATCAAATGATCGTGTAATGAAATGAATTTACACCCACATTTTCCGATTTGTAAAGCAAATGATGTTTTAATCTACTTCTTTATCATCCCCTGATAGAAAGATCGACTACGAGCTAGTTATTCTTCAAAAGCTATAATTCGCATAATTTAAATATAACATGATATAAACAGATGAAAAACATTTGCTATACATTCTCCAGAACATAATAGTAAATACCAAATACACCCTCTTATGGCCTGTTTATTCAGAATTAATCATTTCACTTACCACCACTAAAGCAAGGCAGCTCATATCTGTCATGAAACGATTCAAAATCCGGCAAATAAAACACTTACATGTTTTGATGCCCTGTTTGGCATTCCCTTGACATCGGCAAATCCCGACGACATCGACAAGCGACAGATTTATGCGTCGAGGCAAAGGTCCATCGGTGTGCAAAAATGTATGAGCCCGTCTTCTGCAGAAGACCACCCCGGTTCGGGCCGAAAATTGTGATCCCTTCTCCATGCCGGAGCACTTTCCCCTTGCACTCCGCAAGCTTTGCCGACGCAGGATTATTTTTGGGAACGCCATCATCATTCTTACTCCCCAAAACTCCCCGCCGGCAGCGCACAGACGTGGGTCACTCGACCGCAGAGAAGAAAGAAAAAAGGGCCCTCGCCTGATTGCGAGCGCCCATGCCCTGCGAGCGGCAAGACAAGACAAATGAGGGAAAAAGGTGTTGTGAAATTTATTTTAATATCCTTGTCATCCTTCCGGGGGCGGCTGTGCGGGTAAGTGTGGCTGCGAATTGGCCCCACCGTTGCACCGTGGGGTAAAGGTAAAAATCCACATCCACCCGAGCATTCGAATGGCGCGACGAAAAGTGGACCGAATTATGGAAACGCCGAAGGTCCGTCCGGGTCCTGTTTGTGTGTGTGTCAGTGTGCTCCACGCTCAGCGTGCTTGGGTCAGCGGAAAAATCTGCCCCGAATACATCGTGCTGGTGTATCCGGTGCGAGAAGGAAGCGAAAAAATCGGGTGAAGAGATTTCGGGCATCGGGCATGTTTGACCGGGACCGGAGAATCTCCGGTAATCCGCTTCAAAGCATAAACAATCTGGCGACAAATGGTGAAAGGTGTTTATCTTCGCCCACTTCCCATCCCAGACCCGTCGCTCACGACCCGCCACAGTAACGAGGACGAAACACGGGAGCTGACATTAATGCGGTTTTGCTTCATCGCTTCAGTGTCACCGTCCCCGGCACGCCCGTGCCCTCGGTTCGCGCTCACGTAACGCACCCAACTTGTTTGTTTTGTCTTCTACGCCCTCTTCTCCATCCATCCAAGGCCCCATTCTTAAACCGCTGTTGACATTCACCTGATCCGGGAATCGGGCGCTTGTGTCAGACTTACAACCAGCCGGCTGGCGGAAGAAAATGGCAGCAAGGGAAAAAGCGACACGACCGGGCGGCCCCTCACTCGAAGCTAATTATAACACAACCAATGCCTCACTTCGCGCAAAACACGTTAGCAGCGAAAAGCTCCAGCCACGAGCCGATGATAATTAAAACTTTTTCAACATTATCGCTCCTCGGGGAGAGTGTCCTAAGCCCGAAAAGGTCGCCTTCCGTCTTCGTGGTACAGTGCGATGCTCTCCAGTAGCTACGCGGAAGTTTTTACGACTTCTGTATCGATTTTCTCCCCGCAGGATTGGGAAATTTCATTTGAAAGAGACTGAATTAGAGGATAACATGAAAATGCTGGTTTTACAACGGTTTGTAGCATTTTTTGACATTTTAAATATTGTCCATGCCAAATTGGCTGATTCAAAATTACTATTTTCGATCCCCAAAAAATATTATACGATTTGATTCCACTTCATCAAATTTGTGCCTAAAGAACTCCTGATTCAGTATTTAGGTACAATTCATTACAATAAATGTGTACTTTAATCATTGTTTTAATCTTTTTCTCATGGAACTTCAACTATTCATTCTTATGTAATGCGATTTATTTTATTTGACTTTTTTGTGAACAAAATTTAATATATTGTTGCTGTATCATTATATGAAGAATTGATCAATTCAATCAATTGAGTTTATATTCATTCTAAATAAATTGATTGTGTGTGACTTGAAAATACTTGCACAGTAACTACCTGATAAACAACACAATTATACTGTTTAGTTTGTAATGTTTACTTCTTTTATTGCATTTCAAACACTTATCGGTTTAAGGCAGAGTTCCTGCAGAATTTATGAATGAGACATTCTTTTAAAATCTACGATTTTCCTCTTCCAGTTTTTAATAAAAGCTAAAAACATTCATGTTTCATAAACTTGGGTAACATTTTAATATGTTTCGTCATAAGTGAAATCTTTGAAAAAACCTTTATTTCTTGCAGTAAAACGTTAAATTTATATGCGCCAATAATTAAACATTTTCGAATGGCATAGTTTCCACTGTATTCTGACATACTCTTGGTCATTTTTTGTTAAATCGGATTCATTTATTTCGTATCGAATATAAACAACTTTTCACAAAGTACGGTTTTTCTTACGCAACGTGAAGTTCTATTAAGTACATATTTAAATTACATCGCAACGAATGCAACCCACTGTATTCAACGTTGGTTTATGTGCGCACGTCGCATGATTGTTTGCTTAAACCGTAGGTGGTGGCGTCGACCTTGTAAGGCGAACTTACAACGCCTGCAAACACCCGCACGGGAACGGTGCCAACGCCTACAAAATCCGTGCCGTGCAAAAACCACGCGGGACATACGCGGCTCCCCAGCGCGGCTGAAGTTTATGAAAATTTTAATTAACCAAACTTTTTTACCACCTCTTCTCCCATTCCTGTCCGCCCGCCAGCTATGACGTCCGGGGGAGACAATTCTCGAAGGCCCTCTACTGGTCGGAAACGAGCGCCTTCGGTCCGCGGGCGTACTTTGTGACGATCTCGAAACCGGCCGCCCTCAGCGTGGACAACATCCAGCTCGACGACGAAGGGGTAAGTGTTCGGCCGTCCGGCACCGCCCTCAAAATCCCGATCAAACAAAGTCAGCCCACCCTAATCCACCGGCGAACCGCACACAAACTTTGTGCGCGTTTCCGCTCGCTGCCGGTTACTAATGGTTAATTTTTTTTCGTTCCTCTTCCCCACAGGTGTACCGCTGCCGAGTGGATTTTCAAAATTCGCCCACAAGAAATCATCGCATCAACCTGACCGTAACCGGTAAGTTTTAACAACCTCGCCCCACCGACGGCTCCGGAGTGTCCGGAGTGCAATTTGCACACGCGGGGCAGAGGGGCAAAAAAATACTGATATTAACTTCATAACTCCGGCAAATTTGTTGCCCGGTTTGGGAAATGACCATCGTAAGCCAATTAATTTGATGTGATGGTAAATTTAAAAAAAACCAATAAAAATGCAAATCCAACCACAGATGCGTGGGTAATTTTCTACCGTCCCGGGTGTTTCACCCGTCCCCCAATACCATCCAAACTATTTATGATTTTAAATACGATGTACAAAGTGTTCCAGCACATCTCGCCCCCGTTCCACGACGCATACTGCGCGTTTTCGGGCCGAAAAGATTGGATGAAAACTTTTCCAATTGAGAAAATTGTCCAAGCACGACTTGGAACACCTTCACTCGAAGTTTATGCCATCCCTGCCAACTCCCTCCCGGGAACAGCGCGTGCAAAACATAATACCTACCTTCCCTGAAACCGCCGAAATATAGTCTGTCTCTGTCCTTTCGATTGGGTGCAGGTGTGTACTTGCAGTCACTTGCGTGTGGTATTTTTCACCAAAGTTCCGAACCACTTCAGCCAAACTAGCGTCGCTCGGACCAGCCACCAGACACCGGTCCAGTTTGTTAAACATCACCGATGAGGTTGACACTCTGAGAATGCTATTTTTGCACTTACTTATTTGCAAGCGGCGTCCGCACTGTGTTCACCCAATCAACATCATTACGTTGTTTTTTTTTTGTTCTATTTTTTGTTTGACTTGCATAATTTACATAACCTTTTCACCGCAAGGGGCAAGTAAGTTCCGATTTTTTTTCACGCTGTTACCGTTGTTGTTTCCTGCCCTCAAAATTGGCCCCACTTTTGCTGCTTTTTCTGCACTTTAATCAAACAACAAAAAACCAGTACCGCGCGTTCAAGTAGTGGTGCTTCCGGTTCGGGTAGGGATTTTTATTTGCAGATCCATTGAAACGATTAAGCGAACAGCGTAAAACACAGCCCCTTCCGGTAAGGACTCTCGACGGGGGGGGGTTGGGGAATAAAGTTCGTCGTCCCCGTGCTGCACGGAGATACGCGCGGTAATGGAATTGAAACAATTTCCTGCACGACACTTTACCGTGCCTCGTGCTCAAACGCTTCCAAAACCCACCCGCCGAATGCCCGGCCTAGCCCCGGCCATTGTTGGTCAAATGCGCGTTTAACTCACTTTTGCACCAGACAATAATGCAGTGCAAACAGGAAATGAATATTTACATTCGATCTGATAAATACAACCGGCAGGAAGCTTGAGCTGTTGCTGCAGTAGACGGTGACGGTGTGAGCTGGAACGTTTCAGAAAAGGTCAGCTTTTGTTGGTGGAGTATTTTAAATGCGACCACCGGGAAGGAACGGAAGGTATACAAGGGGAATCAGTGGTTGTTTCTACCTAGGCGCGTTTGCTCATCTGTGTAATACCACTTGTTACTGTTTGTGATGTTGGCACAGGGAAAGTGAACCAATTTTCTGCTACTTATAGATAATCAAGGGTTTAAATTTT
>JXWZ01007517.1:0-12400 GCA_000956215.1 Anopheles farauti No. 4 | reverse complement strand
GTGTGTGTGTGTGTGTATGTGTGCTTTCCATCGCAGGGATGGTACCGACGTGATTACCATCTCGGTGGCAGCCAGCTGGCTACAGTGATTACCTGTGTCATCGTTCACTGGAAATGACAAGTTAAATTGGTTATAAATAGGGAAAGGTGGTGTGCATGCGTGGAGGAAAGGATGAGGTAAATGAAAATCGGAAGCGCACATTACGCTCATGATTGCGAAGAAAATGCATGGTGGTGGTAAAAAATGACAGCAAAAAATAAAATAAAAACGTCACTGGAATAATGATGCTTGGTGGGAGCTTTTCCCGAGCTACTTTCAATTACACCCGGGGTTGGCTTACCCCGGGAGGCTTGGAATGTTGGAATATATCCCGTGCTGTTAAAAAGTCCTAAAAATGGATCAAATGAGAGATATTATTATATTTTAGTGACGATTTTAAGCTGCACTGTACTTGATGATTGAAAATACTGCACGTTGAAAATAAGTCCTGCAAAGAAACACCAGCTGCTGAAAATATCTCTCGTTAGTAAATTGTCATCAAAATAACAAGCAGATAGGTTTGATCTACGTTCTAAGGCTACGTATGAAGCAAATGTTATTTTTACCTTTTTTGCAATTTTTGCACGGGCTGTTTGTCTCACCCTATCCGAGATCGGACAAAAAGCTGTACATCATTGTAAAAGCGGAGTAAATTTTCTGCATTATGTCGGTGAATGTTTCCATGTTCAGCGGTCCGACACTGCGAATGTACATTTCGGTTGGTAGCTGGCTGCGGCTGAGCATAAATTTAAATCGCATTTGTTCCTCGGTCGGCAACAGAAACCAGGGCAGGCTAGAGATTATAGTAACGAGCCGATCGTTCTACGTTGAAAAAATAATGGATGTTAACATTACATCCCAAAAAATGCAATTAAAATTTACCATTTCTTGCAGCACCGTGCCGAGAAAGGAGAATACGAACAGTTGAAACAACGAGATCACTATGAAGCTGTACGTGGCGTACCAATCGGTCTGGAATAGGAGAATGCATCACTGCTTTGAGCTGATGTTTGACACCTTTGGAAAAGCTAATACCGTGATCGCCAGGAACAGATTGAACATGATGGAGATGCTGCAGGTGGCCACTTGTACGAGGCAGATGGCTTCGTAGCACGTGTTCAGCGACTCCACGTAGGTGATGAGATCCTGGTGGGACTGGTAAAGCACACGCATTCGCTTCCGGCAAAACAACCGATACTCGGCCGTGTTTCTCTCGCAGTACGCGCCTATCTCGACCAGATCCTGCTCGAACTGTTCGCACTCGATCTTGAACAGTTCACCGTAGCTAACGAAGTGCATCACAAACATCATGAAGGCCATATCCGACGCCAGTGCTCCGAAGCATCCGTACGCAGCGATCACCATGTGCAGGGAATTTGTGATCCCGTACCCGTACGTCGAATAAATATTGATGCCCGGAATGTACAGCGGCAAGATCGTTACCTTCACCTCCACCAGGAAGTACATGTAGGCCGGGTAGAGCGAAAACATTAGCAGTGACGATAGGTAGAGCAGCGTGCTGGCCTTCGAGATCAGGAGGATGAGCACTATGATCCGGTGAATCACCGATTTCTGAGCCTCCGTCCCGTTTATGTACCGTTCGTAGATACCTATCTTCAGACCGTCGAAATTCACCGAATACTTCGATGCGTTCGCTAGGGTGTAGTACATCTTGAGCAGGCACTGGAAAAAGAACCCGATGAACGAGAGTGATTTGAACAGCTCGAACGTGTCGGTCGCAATGATGATCGAGTACAGCATCCAAATCAGGTATTGTGTCAACCAAAACATCGTCAAATAGGTGCGGAACGATTTCTTCCACGATGTGCTCATCACTTCGAAACCCAATATACTACACGTTGAGATCAGGTAACGCTCGTACTGTCGAAATTTGTCCAACGCTTCCATGGCGATGCTGAACCGATACTGATCCAACCATCCATCCGTTGGTCGATTGGCACGGCACCCGTGGCAAAACGGCCTGAATAGGTAATTGCAGCCAACCGGCGGGTGTGTTTTGATTTCATGTTTGCATTTTGCAACAATAGTTATCCGATTGGAGGCGTTGGTATTTATTTTTATCATTTTTTTTGTAATTGTTGCTATCGAGCTTGTTTGTACAAACTGCCTGGCCGTGTAATTAATTGAATAAATAATCGACCTCGCGCTAAAAGAGGTATAGAACACCTGCACACCATCAACATGTCGATTGAAAAAAAACACGTTTTTTTTTTTCTGTGTGTCTCTCTCAAACGATTCTGTTAGTGGACGGGATAGCTTTCGATAAAATATTCAAGGGCAAATTAATGAAACAGATAAATAAACTAGCAAATAATAATCGATTTTTTTGTTCGTAAAAAAATGACATTGAAGCAAAACAAAAATGGTTTCGCAAAAAAAAAGGTAAACATTCATTATTTTCTAAGGTATACCAGATGAAGTATGTTCAGCGTTTTAATTTGCATTTTTTTATTTAGTTAGTGCAGTTTCACCTGCTTGTTTACCTAACATATAGTCTGGACACAAAATGCCAAAAATGTATTCCATGTGGGTGACTTTAGTATATTTTCTCGTAGTAACTTCTTTACCTCTAATTTCCCCCGAATTCCAACGACAATGAACCAGTTTAACCAAATAGCTTCCATATTTTAAGTTTTTGTTCATAGAATATGACTCAGTTTGCTATAAAATATTTCTATGTTACATTTATTATGGCCTATAGGAATTCGAAACATTTTTTTATGGTTCAGGTGATTAATCTTTTTGTATTTAACATTTGTTGAAAAAATATAATTTGTTCTTAAGGCTTGGCTTAGCATCTAGAAGAACGTTGAATTGATTGTGAAGAGGATTTGCTCGTTTAAATGAATTATTAATAACATTGTTACACATAAATATGTATGTGCTTATGTTACACAGCTCACACGCATTATTTCAAAAGTTTTTTTTCCATCAAACTCTACACTTGTCCCTTTCCATCAGCTATCAGGTCGATCCCAATCACCGTGTGTCATTCGGGAAGGTTCTTCTTCAGAAGTCCTGCTCATCTCGGCAGTCGTTCGCACCACCTGCCACGTATCGCTCCATCCAGACGCCGAATTCAATTATCGAACCTGTCTGCCAGGCCGTCGCAACTCTCGGGCGCCTAACACCTTCGGCAGGAGAAGATGCTTGCAAAACTCGATTAACCTCCTTTTCATTTCATAATTTGAATATCAAATCCGACTCCATATGGCTAAAGGGAGCGACTGGTTAACGCCGGAACCTGTCACGCGGATGCCAAACGATCTTCCACCGACGCATCGCAGCAGCTGGAGCCGAGGAAACGATGCACGGGGCCAACCTCGTATGGTACAACCTCGGACAAAAATGCTAACACAAAGAAAGTGAAGGCAGGCAGAAAGAAGGATGTCGAACAAAGAAAAAAAAAGGGAGGAAAAACTGTATGTTTCATCGACACGTGTTGGGGGCGTTTGGGGTGGGGTGTTGACAGCGTTTGCGTTCCGAAATCGAATGAATATTTGACAACACGCACTCCGAAAAATCATTCCATTCGAACCGGTGTCATTTGACGAAACAAAAAAAAATCCAACACACCTGCGTCTCTTCGGGCGGTCGGACGATCGGCAACCGTGTCGAACTTTTCCATCTCGTGTGCATGTGTGTGTGTGTGTGTTTTTTTTGAGTGTGAAACAAAAGGGTGGTGGAAAAATGCACACGCTCAGTCTCCAAAAGCACCCGTCGAAGAAAACGGACCGAAACCAGACAAGACAATGAGCGAAGCGAATGAATTGTTGAACGAAAATTGCGAACGAACTCGAGGTCCCGATGGCAGGAGCGAAATTTCCTCATCATCACCGAACCTTCACATCGTATCGCTCGCCGTCAACAGTCAAGCCAGTAGGTGACACCTGATGTCAAAAATTTGCTTCTCGCTGGCCGTCTCCGCGGCCCCCAACCGATCTTGTACTCGTCAATCTGTCGTACGCAACACAATGCCCGACGGGGTTGCCACGAAGAATGGCTCTTTATGATTGATTCCTCCCTCGCAGTTTGGTCGGCTATTCCCCGCGGGGTGCGCGCTGAGAAGAAGGGCTGACCGAGCACGGAAAAATGGGCCAAAAATATCAAACCCATGTGAGACACTTTCGCAACCCACACACGGTACGGCACGAAGGGATTAGCAATCTTGGGCCGGACAAAACGAGCGTCTTTTTCGGCGTCCTTCCCTGCGGGCAGCGCACCAGCATCCGTTGGTGGCAGTGATTTTGGCCAAGCATTATGTGTTCCCATGGCGACCGACTTCCACTGGGGACCGCTTTGGGTTGAGTGTGGGACCGGAGATAATGATGCTACGATGCGATGGCCATCGGCCGGCACACCCGTCCCCGTGCGAGAAAGACCCAAAGCATACACAAAAAAAAAAATTGATATCAATTTCATGCAATCAGAAAATGATCGGTCGAGTATTGGCCAAACCGCTCCCGGAGGGATGCGTGCACATTGCCGGGGACGGGAGCATAAATTATCGATATGAGAAAAAAAAAAACGGTTGCACGGTGGGTCGGTCGGTTGGGCAGTGGCGGCGATTAGACGGCACCCTTTTCCTCCCCGGAACCAATCCGTTTTCGCAAATGGCTTATCTAAGCGGCTCGTAATAGGTTTTCGGGGCGAGGACCGGACTCGAGCGGATGGAGCGCCGAGCCGTTTTATCTGTACAAGATTGAAGATCATTATATTCTTTCAGCGATAAATAATCAAAATCCTCTCCCCTCCCCCTCTCCCAGGGACTGCGCGGTGCTGGAATATATTAAGCAGCTTTCACAGCTCCACGCCATGTTTGCTCGGTCGGTTTTGGGGGCGGAATGGAACGAGTTTGGTACAAAGATGAAATGATAACCCTAAGGTATACGTGAAAAGCGCGACCTTTTACCGTACGCTTGAACAGATACATTCAGACCTTAATCACAAATATGGCTCGGCATGGGTCACAAATTATGAAAAGTTGATTCAAATTTACGGCAATCCCGCTACATGGTAAGGATTACTCGGAGAAGGGGTTACAGCTCAAGCGTGTTCTATATTTTGGGAGTCAACCTGGATAGGTTTAGTAGCTACCTAAGCATGGAAATAAAATTATGATTTCATCTGATGATATTTTGCATTTTATATCGAGATTAATTTTGGTCTAACTTTTAAAAGACTTTTATCTATGAATTTAATCTTCATCACTGCTTTATGATTTTATTCGATCCAAATTGCTGTTGGGCGGTATTTGTTTGCGTCTGCTTGAAATTTCCCACTGCGTTCAATTTAAATGAAATTACTGAAAAATTAAGGATACTTCAGACACCTGAAATAGTTAAACCGTGTAGAAATAATCGTTGATGATACAATTTGTATTTTTTTTACACATTTTCGATATAGCGCATACGTTATGTATAGTTTAGAGCGGGAAAATATTATACAAACCCGATTCTAACATTTACGCTTAACTTTTCTTCTATGTATGGGAAATTAATTAAAACATGCTATAAGATCGTATGTTTCATTAATGAAGATATTTGGTAATGGAATCCAATTGGAAACCGTTTTAATTCCTGATTAAATATTTTTAAAAGCTTTTACGATTTTTTGGGCAAAGAATTTTCCTTCACTTTACATCACTTGGAGGAGTAAGAAAACCTCTTTAATTCGGCTGTTATATACATTGTAAATAATGAACTATAACTTGATACACACGTTTAGAATTTTATTCAAAATATTTCATAAATGTTAGCTTTGATTCCTTGTGAAATAATACCACACAAAATGAAATGTGAAATCTAGCTAGGGCACAAACATTACAAGAGATTTACCAATTCCCGTAGGTGAAAGTGTTTCAATTTCTCGAGATAAAATTTAAATCGACATCATCAGCAGCAGCAGCAACACAAGGCGTGCTGTCTGGAACAACTTAAACTGTTAGCATCATGAAAATGATCGTTCGGTGAAAACACTCCCATCTAAGCTTTTAAACCCTCTAGCTTGCTTATCGTGGTACCTTGCTCATCTACTGGGTGAGCCAGCCAAGGCCAACCGGTAGCGATTAATGCTGGCGGTGAAAATGTTGCTGCACATTCTGTTCGCACCTCCCTCCCCATGACACAATGTTTTAAATGAAATAGTTTACGCTAAAATTCAATAATCCATAGACGTGTGTGTGTGTGTGTTGCATAATTTAGCTTCACTTTTCCTCGTCGCTGCAACTCACGTGGTTTTCTAAATCTGCTGCATTAATTCAGCCCACCCTAATTGGCTTTCAGCGGATGCACGAGCGTGCAGCCGGAGCCTTCGCCCAGGACGATAAGGTGATGCCGGTGGATCGGCATCGGGTACAGGCAGCCTGCAATCAGCCCTGGTTGTGCTTATCGTTTAGGATAAAGCTTCCATCGCGGTTTCGTAGCTCACCTCGGAAAGATCAGTGCGATCCACCCGGCCAGGCGGACAGGAAGCCAGTAAACGAATGCTGTTTTAATGATGAGGCTAGGCGCGTGCAAACCGAACTCCCAACGTCAAAGCTGGCCGTAGTAATAGGGGATACCGGGGGAGTGAGCACTCTTTCCCACCGGTAGGAAAATGATGAATGGATACAGCAACGGGGAAAATCCACCAGCGTCGGATGGTACGAATTTTGCGTCCAAACTGCTGTGCTCCGTTCCCGCCGTAAAAGGCAAACGCGACGGGATGGGTATAGATTGTTTGGAAGTATGAGAATATTTCATGAAGCATTAAACGCGATTGTTGACTCGACGAACGGGGTTGACCAGCGCCGGGCCTCGGTCGGGGAAAGGGAGGAGCGAAAGTGGAGCTTTAAAATGTTCATTAAATGATAAATCGCTGGCTAATTCAGTTAATGGGTGTTAAATCAGCTTATTGCCGTGTCTCCGTCATTCGAACGGGTGACCGGAGTTTCTTTGCTGTTATTTGCAACCTGCTGGCTCATTTTCACTCAAACTACGCCAGCGTATACGGCCGAACCTTCTCATAAGGACATAAATCAAACAGTCTTTTTTTTTTTAGTGAGCATTATTGTTTTTTATTTTTATTTTTTTTGCCGTGTCCACCTCATCACTTCCAGCCAGAAAGCCAGCAAGCTGGTTTGATAAACAGATGTACGTTGGGCCGCCCACGACCCATCTCCTGGCACGTAATACGACCCTTGCCACGTGCACATAATAGGTAGGTGACAAATGTATGCACAGGCAGGAGGCAGGGGCAGGAAATTAATGCACGTACCGCTCATTTCGGCCCCGGGGTGGGTCCCCTTTTGCACCGTGACAACTCATTTGTCCTCGATTCGGCCCGCTCGGCAAACAAATTAACTGATGACTGATGGTATACCGGGAAAACGCGGCCATTCCCGCGACCCTTCCCTTCCGTTGTCCCGTCTTCCGTGCGGCACGATGCACTTCCGGCGCTTCGGGCGGGATTTGGAAAACATACGTGCCCATTCGGGCATGGCTCAGAGAGGGAGAGGGGGCTACGGACATCGAACAATACGAAAACGCGCCCCACGGAACGGCACAGTTATTTACCCGTTAATTACTGGTTAAGTGTGAGTGAAAAACGAGCGTACAATTATTATAAACGTGTCCGTTCCGTTTACCGACAGCCCTGGCCGGATCGTCCTGGTGTCGGGGTGTGTATGTGTGTGTGTGTTTGAGAAGTGTGATAGTAAGTTTGGTGTTTTTTGTTTTTCCATTTCCGGTGCAACTCAAAGGTGGAGTCGGCAGCGTTTCGGTGGATCCGTGTAAACGGTTGGCATTATGCAGGCTGTTACATGTAATTGCAATGAGCTTTACAGATGGATGCGAAATTACAGCGTTGTACCGTGCAATAGTTTGTAGAAATATCTACAGGGAGGTCTAATTGGTAGGTGTTTAGAGTAGGGTTTTACCGAAGAGGATTTCAATTGGGAGTCCGGGTTTAGCTTACAAATAAAGCACATCGAAACGGCATCACTATACTATGCACTTATTGTATGTTTACTGTGAGATTTTTTTTATTTTTTATTTTAAATTATCAAGGAAGCTTTAAATGTCTGAATTACCAAATTAAATTACACACTAGCTGTCAAACATAAAGTCCTTTTAATACATTAGCAAATCAGCTACAATCAAACGGATGTCCAATACTTGCTAAAAGCACAGGTGGAAATCAAATTAAATTTCATCAAAACTGTGCATTACGTGCATTATGTGTATTACGGCATCCTAAATTTCCAAAATCATGTTATAGACAAAAAAATAATAAATTTTTGTTATTTTTCTTTGTCAAAAACCAGCTAGCAAAAAAAATTTTCATTACATAAATCAATGATTTAAAAATGGACGGGAAAATTTACGGAAATAAATGTTTGTAACAGCTCAATAATCTTAAACGCAGAGCCCGCGATTACTGCAGAAATGTATACTTTTCTTATCAGCTCATAGATTGAAGACACTTCTATAAGGTTCGAGTACTCTTATATAATTATTATTAAATTTATTTTCGTCACCAATGTCCCTTCAAAAAATATTTGGCTTCCAATGCTCGAAGATCAAAAACATTTTTATACATGCCTAAATTTAGGCGTTTTAATCAAGCATAATACTTTAAAATACGTCAAATGGAGTCGGAGCAACAGGAATTTCCATCGCAATAAGAAAAATCCTTCCCAAGGAAGCTTTATGGTCTCAGTATGTCAGTTATTTCCTAAATAAGTTATATTTGACAAAAAACCTCGTTGAAAGTGATAGCCAATGCATATCGTCGTATGCGCGTATATGCGTATATTTCGTTAGTACGATTTTTGTTATTTTACAAAGAATTGTTATGACGAGTAAAATTTCTCAGTTTTGATTTCTTAACTGAAAAAAAAACGATTTTTTAAAATTTTACTATAGAATCGTAATGACGAGAAAAATGTCTCAGTGCTTTCGTAATTGGTTCGACCTTTACCTTTAGTGTGTATTAATGTAACAAACTTATAATGAGAGCTTCTTAGTTGCACAATTAAGCAAACAGTAGAATTGATTCCCCAATTCACCTTTAAATAATAATCCACCCAATCAAAGCTTTCCCATATGCGCATCTTTGACCTATAATGTGCGCAATTTTATCGTGATGTTTTCTTAGCGTCCACTGCTTAATGATGCCACTTTTCTATGCACCACGCTACTGTCTGCCGTCTGGGAAAGTTTCTGGGATCATCCTTCGCATGGGAGAAAGTTTGATGCTGCCAACAAGAGCAAAAAAAAAAATTACCCCAGCGAAAGAAAAAAAAACCCCTACTCCTACAGCCTTTCTTCGTGCGATTCGTGCCGAACGCTACACACAAACTATGCGCTCCGGCAGCAACTTCCGTGGGCTTCCGTATCCACCACAAAGCCCACCACACAATGGATCACAGTAATTGCCATTTCAATTAAGTTTTCCTGCTTAATCAGCAAACGGCCCCCCGCACCGGATCGTCGGCTCAAATGATAAGAACTTTCGGCGGTGTTTTTTCTTCTTCTTCTTCTTCTTCTCTGCTTCTTTTTCTCCTTCTCCCCGATGCCATCGCAGGCTCCGACGCTCCGACGAATGTGGCAGGACCTGCCGAAAGCATCCTATTGCTTTCGCCAAATTGGATTCGTGCCACTCATATCGAGCCACCCGGCAGGAAGCTGTCAGCCATCATCTCCGCCCACCGGCCCGTGTCCACGCCAGCGGCTTAACTAACTTTCGTTCCCGTTCGCTGCTCCCCGTGCGCCTCACCCCGTTCCGCTCCGCGGGGTCAGTTAAATGGTTCCCACCGAGGAATGGAAATGGTTTTTCCTCAATTTATTCCGCAATTCGTTTGGAGACGATAATGACTCGTTCTTGTCCACGATCGCACTAACATTTTTTTTACTTCCCCCTCACGGCCAGCCTGCCCACCGATCCGCCGCTGCTTGTTTGTCTAGCGAGGCTGTTTTTGTCCCGCTTGCGGTTCGAACCATTTTTCGAACATCTCATACGTTGCGGTTCTGCGAAAGGTGCTCGCAGGGATGTGGGTTTAATGATTAAGCGGCAGGCGACCGAGCGAATGGGAAAGAGATTCAAAAAAAAAAACAAAAAAAAACAAACCAACGCCCATCCACATGAAGCATAAAATCGAGACCGATTCCCCGCCGGCAGCATAGTTTACTTACACTTTGACCCTCTCGGAACCGGAGGATGTAAAGTTCAACCGAAAGCCACTCCGCCCACCGAAGGAGGGTACGTAATCATTACGATTGCCGTCGCACGGATTCGTTTTTACTGCTTCCACCGTTTGGTTTGACCGCCCGAATTCCGATGCGACCGGTACGGATGCGGTTGGTGCGCTGACAGGTGCGTTACGAGCCGTTCGATCTGGTTCGTGACGATTGTGTAGGAATGGTTGGTGTAGCGACGTGTCGCACTATCGTTGGGTGACTGCTTCGTACGATTTGGCCTGACAGCGCCCACATTTCATTCCGCCCAGCACACGCTCGTCGGGAGTGAATGAAGTTGTCAGGACAGCTGGGAAATAGTTTCGAAACGAAACAAATGATCTTCCATCAACTACTTCGGCACGATGTTCGCCTATGATCCTATTCGCAGCGTATTCGTGGCACGGTTTGAGGTTGCCTGTTAACTTACCGTTTCTGCCTGCTCCGGAATTTCTTTGCTTGTTGAAGCATTTTCCGCTGAGTGTAGCATTTCTATAGGTCAATCGATGGATGGATGTTTTAGAGGAAGCGTACTGTAATCGCGTGAGTTTCGTTTTGATGAATGTTATTTAATACTTAAGAAAAAATCTTGGTAAAATTAGTTATCTTATTTTTTTGGTATTATTTTATCAATAATTTTTGGTTGCAAAAAATGTGTAGTATGAAGAGAGAACCATTACACTGAAATGTGTCAGATGCAGGATTTATTTTTACTTCTAATCGTATATCGTAAATGACCTGTTAATAATGATTTTTTGTACATATTTAATATATTTTTGATAATTTTTTCATCGAATAATTGGATATAACATATTTTAGTTATTAAGCAATCACAAATGGTTGTTTTAAGCAAACTTGAAACAAAGTGTTTTGATTTCAACAACTGTGAAACCAGCAACAACAACAACAACAACAACAAACATAAAACGATAAAAAATATGCAACATTTTTTGGCATGCAAAAGTTGTCGTTAAAAAAATGTTGTGTTCTCGATTTTACTACATCATACTAGAAAAAATCTAAAGCTAGAAAACCATTTTTTTCGCCTGAGAGTCTTTTCTCCTTCTCAACTCAAAATTAGCACCAAGTGCATCTCAAAAGTTTATGATTGATGATCGAGCATCCTTTTGACGCGATCATCACAGTGACGAAGAGATGGCCAAAGAACATTCAAGAGAATACAATTCTATACAGGATACAATACTGTTATTGAAAAAAAAAATTCAGCAATATTTTCACCAAACAAAGTTAAAACACCTCTTTTGATGCATGATATAAAAAAGCTACAGTATGCATAGACATGCCACTTATCATCCTATAGAACGAAACTGCTACAAGAACCGTCAACAACAAGAGAAACTACAGCAAACGAAGCGAACGATATAAATACTGAATTATTCATACCACGCGAAACTGGCGTGAAATTTGAATGCCTTTTTAATATAAATCCCGTACGTTGTTTGTTCTCGGTTGTTCTTTTCTCGTGCATTCCCTACAGGTGAAACCGCCGCACATTTTGTTCGACTTCCGGTAAGATACAATCGTCCAGACGCGCTTCACTCCCCCTCCCACTCTTGCCGTCTGCCGGTTGCAGCACCGCCACCGCAAAGGAGCACACAAAATCTGTTTCATCATCACGCTGGCAGACAAACGCACGGGGTACGAGGGCTTTATTCCATCGCACGCCTCGTTACACGACACGTCGACAAACGGGAGGTTGTTGGGGGCGTATGGTTTGGGTGGGCGAGTGTTCAGTTTAACTCACTCTCGGTTGAATTATCAATGCGCCCCTTGCCGGGCGGGAGTGGAGTATGCTTGGTTGATGAAAAACAAAGCAGGCGCACTCGGCAAGATGTATCGCCCTGGCAACTGAACGAATTTCAGTCTCCATTTTAGCCTAGTCTTATGCTGGTTTACACCTTTTCGGGGGCGTTGTTTTGATTGAGAAGCAAATTCATAAATCACCATTTTCTATAGTCAGATGTGTTTTTGGTTGTGTGTTTACATGTCTGTTGTTTTGCGTACGTTGAGTCTTGTCATGTTGATATACCGGCAGTGGCGGTGCATAAACCACATAATAATCTGAAGGATCTTGCAAGAATTGTTTGGAGCGAAGTTTTTAC
>JXWZ01007511.1:0-18889 GCA_000956215.1 Anopheles farauti No. 4 | reverse complement strand
CCAGCTATTGTTCTTGTTGCACTTACAAAATACATTTCCAAGGATTTGCTCAAACTATTTGCCCCAGAACAGATCAAAGAATTATCCGTTAAATTAAGCCGAATAAAATTACAAGCTAATCAAAGGGGCGATATGTCATAACCGACCTGGATCAAATCAGCGGCCGAAAATGACAAACGATAGCAAAGCGGCTACTTCGCTACGCCTTCTAGATCGCCGCGGGCAACCTCCCTCCCAAAACCGCGCAAGCGAATTGTTCATTCGGCCACCGTTCACTCGGAGGCAATTAATTTGGCCGGTGGAATTTTTAATTTATCAATCCGCTCTATTATTTATTCACGGTAGCCCCACCGTAGGGTTCGGACGGTCTCTAATCTACCGAAACACCCGTTCCCTTCGGACCACGGGGATGATGATGGACCTTTGTACGCGTCACGTTCACGAGCCGCGCAAGTAGGCCGGTGTTGCGATCGGGCGCATTTATCGAAGTCGAACCGAAACAGTAGCCGTACGGGCTGCTCCTTTTTCGAATTTTGCTTCCTTTCCCCTCCACCAGCAAAAAGCAAACAACAGCAGTAAAAAAGGAGGCGAAACCACATTAAAGCGATTTGATAGACATTAGATTTCGGTTTTATTAGATTTTTCCTACGCTTAATCGTTCCGCGGGAGATTGTATTTCGCCTGTTTAGTCTGCGTTGTTGTGTGTGATCATTTTTCCTTCCTTCTACGAAGGGAGTGATTGTGCTGGTCCAAAGTAAACCCCCAGAATGACTCCTTGACTCGGGGAGTAATCAATTCCACCGGCAGTGGCAGTGCTGCCAGTGCTTTCAACAGCGAACCAAATTGGGAGGAGTTTGTTTTTCATCGGAGTTTTCCTTTCGGACGATTCGGTTCCCGGTTGAATCTTCGGCATTGTTTTGATTAGATTATAAGATAATGTTAATTGGATTTACATTCCCCCTCTTACCGGTGATTCTAGCAGCCGTTGTCGTTGCGTTGGTTTTGGCTCTGCTCTCGTCTGTGTTTGAAGAGCAAACAAAACGTTGGAGCGGATCGAACGAGATTTTTTGCATCTCATGGTGGGGAATTGGATTGCGTCGCTCGAGTGATGAAGGAGCGTGAAGGGTTTTTTTTCGGTGGAATGCAGGAGACTGGCTTGATATAATCAATTCTGGACCAGTATTTGAGGGTAATTAAAAGAGAAAATTTGAATGTCCGAGCATGGATGAATCGTTTGTAGGGAGGGAAAATGCTGAAAATGGCTTGCACAACTTATTTTATAACAGAGTATGGTTTCTTATTAGATACATTTATTCCGCTTTTGAGGCTCATAAAACCTTCTAGTTCTCCTTAAATTCTTCATAATCGATACCAGAGCCTTAGCAAATACTTTGCTTTGTCCGATCGTCTTTGCACAGATTGATCGTTAATTTATTGGATTATTAGAAGCTTCGCCTTTGGCAGCATCCGATTGTCGAACCCAAGCGGCTTTGGCTCGGGCCAAAGTGTGTCCGATTCGACGATCGTTGCCCCTGGTTGCGGCCTGAACTGACGCTTGAAGATGTAGGACGCATGTAAGTTTAATTTTCTGCTCACCAAAGCCATGGATAAAACGTCAGATCCGCTTACAAATGTGTTTCGCCAAACGGTGAAGGTCGGGCGCTGGAGCTCCCGAACGGGCCCGTCTGCAGACGGCTGCGTCATTGCGTTAATGATCGCTAAGCAGCAGTCACTGCAGGCCGTCCGAAAGACGATCTGGCGGCTTGGCGTTCTCGGATCCAGATAAGGAAGCCGCACGCCGCATGAAAACTGCTGCTGCTGGTGAGAAACGTATCGATGTTTAAGAATGATGATTTGATTGGTTCGTTCAAAAGGAAAGCGAATCAAATTTTAATCTAAATTACATTAGGAGCTGTTTCCGTGCTGTTCCTTGTACTTGCTCGGAACGGTGTTTCGACGCTCGATTCGTTACGATTCACGGTTCTTACCGGTGGTGGCGCGTCTTGCGGGATGCATCCCGCTGTTCGGTCGGCGCCAGTTAGCCCGTGAGTGGGTAATATCAACACTTGCTCCGGGTGAGCGTGGCAGACCAAAGTTCGGCACCTTGTTGAACTTACAAAACCGATCTTTTAAAACCATTCTCGTAAATGTTAATCACCGATGGAAGCGATAGGAACCCAGAATCTGATGGGTGTATTTTTTTCTTGTATTTTAACTTCATACAAGTGATTTCATTTGCTAGAGTTTAGTGGTCAGTGAACGCATTAAAAGCGTTTTTTGCGTGTGTATTTTACTACACAACACTTGACACAACATTATTTTACGATCTACTTTGAGTGGTTGTTTGTCTTTGTCACCTGACTTTTATGTTCTTCAACGCGAAAAAGGCTAAGGGTGACGCTCAAATTACAAAAAATATTACAATATACATTTATTCTAGCATCGTTCTAAAACTGTACCTGGAATGAAATTATTGAAATAATTTACAACGATCGTTCGCCACGATTTGAAGAGCGGTTATTACTTCTCATTCAATTAAAATGATATTAAGATACTAACTGCTGATAACAACCAAATCCTTATATTTGACCTAAAACCACGCCAAACCATCGCACTTCACTGTGGCGCAACGAAAGTGAAATACAAATTTCATTATCTGCTCATTAATATCTCTGCGATCCAACCACAATGACCCCTGGCCGCAAGGCATCGCCGTCGTCTACGAACGATTTGCGGCACAATCCGTTCGGCATCGATTGTGATCTTAGATCATGATAAAAGAAAGGCAAAAAGGTCATTGCGTGGTGTGCGTTCGGCTGGGAGAGTGCAAGAAAGGGGAAAAGGCAACATTGACCCAAACGATGATAAGAAGAAGTGGGTAGCCATCAACGCTTCTGCTATATTAAGCCCGAAAAAGCTATTAATCATCCGACTGAAGTGGACTCGTGGCGGCTTTAAGTACCATGTTTACGGGGAACTTGTGGGCCGGTAGTTTTCCGAAATTAGATTCGAAAACAAAACCGTACGATTTGGCAATCGCTGCCTATCGCTGGCTGGTTGACATCGCTTCGCATGTCAACTTTTACGATTATTGTTAAGCTTTGCCAGAAAGGTAATTGTAATGGCGACAAACCATCCGCAGCGCTGCGCAATAACTTAAGCGTGCATTTGACATTTACTAGCGGGTAATTAATCGGAATAATAAAAACATGAAAAGGCAATCTGATGAGAGTCGGTGTTTTTTTTTTTCTTCTGGCAACCAAGCACATCTGAATGATTGTTTGTATTAGTAGGAAGAGAGGGAAAAATGATCAAAATCTCATTAACGAATTTCCTGGCGTTGTGTCAATAGAGCACATTTCCGTTCGTTGTTTTGTTGGCTAACCATATTGGGTTACAGCTTACAATATAGCATGTGCCAGCTCTCAAATGAAACGAGAGGTTGTTTGCTAAAGGTTCATTGGATAGCTAGTGTAACGAATAGATTGTGTGAACAAGTACCTGAACATGAGTAATGAAGTTTAGACCATGCTATAGGGCTGTACCATTGGTGGAATACAATTTTTATTTTGAGGTTACATATGCTCGATATTTATATGAATGATACGAACGTGATGTGTAAAATAAGATGAAATTTCGCTAATAATAAAAATCACAATAACTACAAAACAGGGATCAGAAAATACAATAATTACGGTGTTTGCTCAAATCCATCAACAACGTTGTTATTGACATTAATGTATTTTGTTTTCGATGAATTATGTATTTGTTTGTTTCTTTTTTCTTCTAACGTTTGATTTCTTTATGAACGATTATTTATTTGAATTACATTGTTCAGCGTATCTTTTCCCCATCGCATGTTTGCTCGACGCTGATTGGACGAATGGTTGCTAAGGAGGCGTGTTTTGTTTGTGCTTTTGTGTGCGTGTAACATGGCGCACGTTTAAATTCAGTTGTGTATGGGGCAAGTGCAATGGCGCTTTTACAGGGGTCTTTGGATCAACATTTGAATGACAATGTACGTATTCGCTTTTTGAATAATGTCAATTTGAACCTACGAATCTGAACATCGAGTTGAAATTTGTTTATAAATTTTACAATTCAAATTGATCGAAAAAATTAGACGTTCTTCATTTTGTACGGATGAAAAATTAAATAAAAACCGGACAATTATCTAACTAAATTTTCTTTGTTAATTGAATATAATAAACGCTATGAAGGTGAGAACATGCTGCAGAATGAAGAATAAATATTACCATTTTTGTATGTACTATCCAAGCTCATAAGTTAAAACACAGCTAACGACCCCTGTAGCGAGCTTTTTTCTTCTCTTCACGCTTATCTTGTTTCGCCGTAATAGCGATTCGGTTTGAATTCCAGTTCCCATTCAACTCCCCGCTCATTCGGTGCTAGTTTCACGTTCGCTTTGCGTAGTTCGCGTGCTCATTCGTTTGTTTACGCTCGCATCGATCGTTCGCGTTCGTTTTGACTCGACGCGGTCGTGAGGGTAGTTTACGTTTACCCGTCGGTACGTTGTTTCCGTTGCAGTGGTGCGGGAAAAAGGAGTGAAATAGCAAAACCGTGCCAGAGTGTTTTAGGCTCGCTGCGGAACCCTAGCAGGCAATTTATAAATTAAAATAGAAAAAAAAAGATTTTTGAATCCTCAATCGATCCGTATACCGGCATTTTGGAGCGGCATATCGTTGGATTACTACACCGTCACATCAGCAAAGTCAACAAGATCAAAAGCTAGCAGCCGTCGTTTGCGAGTTATTTGTGCCGAACGTATTGGTAGAGGTCAGACAAAAGCGATACTAACTGGCAGATAATTGAATTGGCACCCAACGCAACGTGCGGACTTCGTCATCCCAGGCTCGGTGCGTTCTCCTTCCGCCCGTGTTCGACATTCGCTGTCGGTGATAAGTTTTGCGGCTTCAAACCAAGTTTTCAAGTGTTTCGCAAGCAGTGTCCTGTGTGCTCGGAAAGCTGGAAGGAAGAAGAGATTGAAGATTGTGAAGTGTTAAAATTAACGTTACCCTCGTTGGGCGTTCAATTAACAATCATCGGTTGCGGTTGTGTGTTTGTGTTGGTTTGTGCGAGGTATGGATTGGGTGAGCCGGAGTGAATTATGCAACTGTGCTAGAAATATACATATTGTGTGTAAATATTTTCCCAATGCACTCGGTGCACTCGGTGCTCCGTTTTTCAATTAGCCGCAATTAGCCTCTAGAAGAGGAGGTTCGAGCCTTATCGCTAACACGACGGTGTGGCACCGCCGGCACAGTCCAGGCGTTGCAGATACGCTCGCGTTGGCCGATACGCTAGTTGATAGCAATTGTACACAATTATCGGGCGCATCTGCAGGGCCCAACTTTGAAGTGCATCTCGTCGACCCGACCTGCATTTTAAAAGCAGCACCAGCACCAGCAGCAAAAGGTAAGATTGCGTTCGGAATGAAAACATTCTCACCACTACCACGACCGAGCCTAAGGGACTTTGGTGGTGCTTACCCCGCCAGCTTGTTGACCAGGCTGTGGTTAGCCGCACGTCCGGATTCGAACGAGTTAATCAGCTCAGGAAATCCTTCCAATTACGCAATTTCCCTAATCACAAGTGGCTGTGGTGGTCAGCCAACCGCAAACCGAACCCAGCGAAGCTTCCCGAGAGCTCATGGGACTTCCGCCCTAGAGCGATGCCAGTGGCAAACAGAAATGGCTGTCCGGTCGTCTGGTTGGATTCTGGTTCTGAAAACCATTTTGCTTTCGTCGCCAGTTTTTTGAGGTTTTTTAATTCGTCATTTTTTAGCGTTCAGTGGAAATGCCCAAAAACTAAATTGCTTTGTGCCCAACACGTCTTAAATGGATGTTCCTATGCTAATACCCGAGGAATATCTCATCTTGTTGGGTTTGGGAAGGTCTATGGAATTGTTATTGACACTTAAGGTAGCTGGTAAATGATGCAGTTTATGCCGCAGACTAAAAAAATGCCTTTCTCAGTACTGGTCTCAAGCACTGGATGAAAAGAGGTATTTTGTTTTGACTCACAGCACGCAAAACGGTTGCTTTGTAGGTGGTAGCGTGTTTGAAAATCAATTTGTAGCGCATTAGTTGCTGTCTGGTGGAGAAAAGTGAAGCTTCATCATCCAATTTTCAATATGCTTTCTTTAAGCGAGAAGGTGGTCCGTTTTAGCCTTTGCGAAGGATTTTCAAACCTATAAACATTGTAAATATTGAAGTGAACTTTATAATATCTTGGCACAATAAACTTTTAGCACAATAATATTGGGTCTTAGACATTCATGAAAAGATTTGTATGATTTGTATGATCTCACAATAAATTGTTTTGTTAATTTATAGAAGAAGATTAATAGAAAACAGGGTTTAAAATAGGAAAATCGTTTATTTTTATTTTTCTCTCAAATAGTTCAACTTTGTATCTATTTTAAGCCGCATCTTATCGCGCTAAAGCCGAGAGGATTTTTTATCCTCAAGTCTATTTGAGTCTATTTGAGACCGCTGGTATCGCAACTCCATTAGAAAAATCCCATTACGAGAGGATCACATTTGAATTGGAAATCAAACGCGTCTCAATACCGTCTGAGTTCTGAATCGCCGTTGCTGACTTAACGAATTTACCTTCAAGTATACTAAAAGCGTCGCTCAATCCTTACCTAGTCTGACTGCTACCGTTTTCGGTATGCGTATAATGCAGCACTGGTTTTACACTCTCACGTATAAATATTCACCTACACACCCGTACAAATAAGTCCTCATCGTTCCAACCGACGCGCACAGTAGGCAGTAACAGCTAATGATCACATTTCAACTGCAAACAGTGGTCTGAAAATAAAAACCCGCCTCCTATGTGGGGAAAATACGTGGTAGCTCGCTTTTCCAGCGCCAGGGATGTTTCCTTCGGCCGGAAAACTAAGAAATTAGCCTAATGACGATCATAAAAATGGCTACGTGTTTCGGTGCCTGTGATTGATGGCAACGGTTCGCGCCGGCTGCCCACCGCATTAATGGGCGGCGGTGTTGGCCAAGGGAACGCTACGAGCCAACGGGGTTTTCTTTGTTTGGCACAGCATGTTTCGGCGCAGCATGTAAGGCTTTGCATGTAAATATCGCTTGGGTGTTTGTTTTAACTCAATCTGTTTGTCTAGTGTACGGCGGGCAGTGCGTAGTTTGCGATGCTAATTTAAAGCACTCAATCATCGTCAGGTTTTGACGCCGGCGTGAAGGGAAAAGCGGCGAACGGTGGACATTTTACAAACGCTCTAAATGTGCGGTGTTGTGTGTTTGTAAATTTAATGCTTAGAATAAAAAAAACACCGACATTAAAAGAACACTTCGAGCGGAGTAATCGTAAAGTTTAAATCTCCACGACTTGAATTTAAGATGAAGCAAAGCTTTTTAAATTAATTTGCTACGATTAAGTTGATCCTCATTTGGAGGGATTGCGCTAATGGAATTGGGATATCGTAAGCAGGACCTATGATTTCAGCAGTAATCTCGATTTGTTTGTTTCCAATTTGGTTTCGCTATAGAGAAAACGAAAAAAAAAAAAACTAGAAATCAAGAGCTCACCAGCTCCAGCGGTAAATAACATAAATGAATTTCTCGATAAAAGATTGAATTTGTTAGCCTGATGAAAACATATTTCCACCATAAGTGGCTTGAACAATTTTGCATGAACCATGAGGCGAAGCGCCTGAAGCACCACGCTTTATGCTTGGATCGCATGTTCGTTCTAGTTCTTGCGCTTTGAATGTTTATTCAATCCCGCGTTCCTCCGCGTGCTGTGGAACAGCTGTGTGCAATAATAAAATCTAATTAAGCATAAACGAAATTGGTTCGCTCGTCGCCACAAGCTTATAGTTTTTGCCATGAAAAAGTGTGTTTATTTTATTCAATGCAAACATAAGCATTACCGGGCAATACAGCACATCAGCACCCGAAAGCTCTCCTCCAAACCGTACAGCTCGAACCGTGTGGTGAGGCTCGTGATCTAGCGACTTCTCGTGTGCCTCTAGCGAGTCGTTGAGATACCTCTCTCCGTTCGAGTGGCGGGTGGGCGGCGGCACAGCACGGCAACCGGTTCGGGGGCGTAAGACAGAAGCGCAACAGTATCGCGTCAGCAAGGGCCATAAAGTTTTGCCCTTAATGAGCTTGTAAACACGGGGTCGACTAATTAATTACCACGGTTACCACGGGAGCTACCGAAACGTGCGGAGAAACGCTTTTTCATGGCGTACTGTGCGGCAGGAACGGACTAGAGAGTGGTGTTTGATAGAATCGTTGGATGTTTACCGTAAAGAGCAGATTTAGTGTAGAAAATTAGGATTTTAGAGAGAAAAATGTTATAATTTAACTTACTTGAATATTTAGAAGCATTTTTGTGCGTGAGTTTGTTGCTATAAATCTCACCCTACCCATTATGAATAACCTTTTAAAACGTATCACTATTGCCCCGTTTATGTTGCATCTATTTTGAGCCTTTCTGTGCACTCACACACGCAAATTGCACCTGCACACAAAGGGCTCGCTTTATGGTACGCCATAAATACAGCACTACTAGCGGGCTTCTAACTCAATTAGCAATAAATTCACCCGCCATCGGCGTAAGGCGTCGAAGCACGGTAGCGTCCGTATCGCGCATCGCAGTTTGTTTGCTTAATTTACAACACCCACTCAGCGATGAGGTACTCCGGGCGCGGTACACCGCGCTTGTTCAGGTTGATTGAAGCCTCCCTGAAGGAGGAGGCAAGGGGGAGAGTGGGACGGAGCTTGGGGATCCCAGCGACGAGCTTCGGTTCGGGCAAAAGTGGAAAGTATTGTAACGAGCAGCGTTTTTTGACAGCTTACAACTGATCGGTACAGATTTCGATCCAGCGCGTCGAAAATGCGGGTGCGGGTAGTTGCACGGCCACGCTGCCGCCTGTCACAGACACCGGCCCCGATGCCCGGCGCTACGGAGGGGAAGAAGACAGCATGCGAGGGAAAAATAAAACACATGCCGTATCGCTTAATCAAATTAACGTTAACTTCGGAAGCATCGCCGGTTGCGTACGATAAGAGCGCCACCGGGAGAGAAGGGAAAGCATACAGGGGTGGGGTGGTGGTGGTAGGGTTGGGCGCCGCGGGTGTGCTTTCCAAATCGGGCGGCCGGTTATCACGCAATCGCACGAAACAACGGTCTAATTTGAACCGTTAACAAGCGATCGGGAGCACGAAGCGATCGATTGGCATCGGGCCGGACCAGATGCATCTTTACGCACCTTTCGCGCGGAGCCCCCATCGCGAGGTTTTGCGGCAGGATGTGCCGCGGTCCCTTCGATTTGTAATTAAATTAAAAGCCCTTCTCTGTTGCGGGTACCAATATTGGAGTTTTTTTTGTGCTGTTGTTGTGTGTCGTGTGTTCTCCGGCGACAAACGCATGCGATGATATGGCGAACAAACGTGAGCAGATATTTCGAACAGAAGCGGGGAATTTCGGTTCTGTTCCTTTTCATGTTCGTGTTTTTTTTTTGTGTGTGCTTGCTTCGAAGGTGTAGCCGATCATTATGACGAAAATTACGAATGATTCCAGCAACGCTATTCGGAATCAAATCAATTGAAAATAAACAAAACGAACAGCTAAACACAACCTTCTGCGCTGCTTTCACGTACTTTTATTATGTTTGAGAAATGAATAATCAATTTTTCTCATTTCTCATTTAATCGTAGCAACCGTGGAAAAAAATACTTGAAAATTTACGTTATAGATTTTTCACACGTGGCGCCATCTATTGACGGGAAAAATCATTTTTAATTGAAATATAATCGTCTTAGAGAACAATTCTCCTATCAATTATCAATGAGCCTTTTTTTCGTAAATGTCACCCAAATCTGACGGCTTAAATTGATGTTTTGCTCGAATGACTGCAGATTTTTTCCTTTCGTCAACAAGATCATACACCAGGGGTAGTCCAAATACGAATGTTGCCCAATGCATAAGGCAAAAAGAAAAAGAGTACGTTACTCGAGGCATTGTTCGGGCGGGATGGTGATTGTGCTGCGAGATTCGAACAGCAAATCCAATAAATCAAACATAAAAAAGCCAATTTAGAATTAATCAAAATCACACTGTCCATCCATGTCGCTGGCATCGACCTAATCGCTGTAAATTCCCATCGGTGACGCAGCCTAATTACATTTTGCTTTTGCTCGATTAAAACCCCATTTTTCGCCCGCTTGTCGTTAACAATGTTAATGGGAGTTGCCTTGAGCAGGACGGCCCGGTTGCACCTAGCCCGGTTCCGTACTTTCGCGATGACCGATTGCAGCTAATTGTTTCATTCCGGGCCTGTCCGCTCGATTGTTGCCCAATCGAGTGCCGCTTCGAGCACCGATTTGTGATTAAGCTTAGCCACGGGCTCGATATGAAATTATCAGGATTTCAGCGGGTGTCGCAACAACCCAAAACTGTCACCGTCGGGTGTTGCCCGTTGCAGTGCCCGATCGATCAGTGCGGGCACACAATGGGTACGGCCCGGGTGACGAATCGTGCTGCGAAGACCGATGTGCCTGATGGATTAAGCTAAACGATGAGGTGTGTAGATAAACGAAGGAACGTGCGTACGTGGGCTCGTGAACGGTGCGATGTCTGGCTAATGGAGGTTAATCATCGACGCTTGCGGATCAACAGAGCCATGTATCAATCACCGGGTCCGTGTTGACACAAATCGATGACATGCCCGCCCGGTCTGCGCCGGTCTGCGTAAAGTTGGCTGTCCTGGTGCTGTCTTATCGCGGGCGCACTAATTGAAGATAATGTCAATTATAATAGAAAAACCCATCTTTGAGTGCGATAAGCGATCATCGATCGAATCTGAATCGATTCGTAGCGTAGCAAAAAATAAAAAAAAAAAACAACGGTGGAAGAGAGCGATTGTTGACGGGCTTATGATGGGTAAACATAGCATGATTTTCGATGCGCCATGCACGGTGCTCGATGCAAGTGCAATGAGACAGGTGGAGGAACTGGCGTTGCGTGATGTGCAAACAACACATTACACATCTCACCTGCCACTCAACTATAGTTGAGGTTTGTTTGCGCTTGATAAAGTGTAAATATTGAACATTGACGAGATTGTAAAGCCTTGAGCTAAAATATGTGGTTCACTATTTTTAGCTGACAAGTTTTTCTTAATTACAATCAATATTAAACGAGAAACAATTAAACGTTTGCACTAAATGCATCAAATGTACGTCACTTTCTGAAATGGTGTGTCAAAGCCATCTGTGTGTTTGTGAAGGGAGCGTGTGATTTGGTTTGCAAAAAAAAAAAAACGAAAATTAAACCTTCCACTTCACTCAAACGGCTAATTACAGGAAACGTTTGACAATTAGTTTAATTGTTTCTGCGCACATTTCCCGTGCAAAAAAATGTACTCAAAGGCGATTCGAACATTGAAGGGCGTGCAGAGCTTTGGAGAACAAATAAAGAAAAAAAAACTCCACCGGCAAGAATTCGATTCGTTTCGTTTCGATTCGCAAAGCATTGATTGAAATAAAGCAACTACGTAAATGGAATTAATTTGTTCAACTACACAAAAAAAAACAACAAACAAAAATGCTATTCAGAAAGATATTCCACTGCGCTGCTTGCTCTTTGTTTGGCACCGTTTGGGCGTGTGTTGGCGAGTACTTACCGAAGGTAATTAAGTTAGAAAAAGGAATGCTCGATCGGTTTAATTGATCGCGCTCGTTCGATCGTTGGACGGCGAGTTGATTGACGTGCGCCGAACAGGAGTGTGTAGGCCGTTCGAATCTCGGTTGCTTTCAGTGTCACTGTTCAATGTTACACTTTTTGTTTTGTGCGCAACGTACCCGAGCGAAAACACGCCGGAACGACGGCTTCGTTTGATGGGAAGATGGGTTTTAATCAGCTTAAATATCACAAAAAATTATCCCCGCGTTCGGAGCGAACGAGGATGAGCTGTTGTGTTGCGCTGTCTCCCATTGTGGACCATCTTTTTTTTTGCCCGATTATTAACAAATATTAAGCTCAGTTATCGAGCGTTTCCGATCCCGGCGCTCGCTGCAACGCAGTAAAGATCGAAATTTTATATCGTCAATTAAGATTTACACCCCTAATGTGCCGATAAATTGAAACGTTATTCCCGCTCCTGCTAAAGCATCTCGCAGCATCGGTGCTACTTATCGATCGTCGATCGTGCATCGTCCGAATCTCATCGCCGTTGCGATTGTGCGTAAAACAATCTGCTCCGTTTGGGAAAGATCCTGTGTAAGTGGCAGTGGCCAAAAAAAGCATGTTAGCTGATTGGATTTGAACAATAAAAAAAAACCGCCCGTTGGTAAGCGGATTACATGGCACAAGGCGCACAGCTGTACGCCCCAAAACTGCACCTGATCTTAGCGCGTGATGCATTTCGTTTTCGTTTACACAAGGAAAGGATGCGGTCGTAAATGATAAGCTCTTCAAATTAAAACCACTCGATGTAGATAGTGTGCAGGAGTGGTTGAACCTATCGACGAACGTTATCCAAACCCAATCTATGCGGCACTGCAGTGTTTCTAATTTGCACCATGGGCAGAATCTTATCCAAACAGATTATTTCATTAACACGATAAGAATCCAACGCCGCAATAGGCTTACAGATAGCGGGGCGAGCTAGAATATTGCATATTACGTCACGCATCGTTGCGTGTGTCTGCAAGTCGCTCAAGATGTTTATCGTCCACTTTCAACTCGATGACGTAGGATGTGCGATGAGTGTTTGCGGCGTTTATCTTATCACCGCTTGTGAAGCATACAAACGTGACTAATCCAGAGCGGGGGTTTTGGATGTGTTTTTGAGTGCAAAAAAAGAATAAAACATGCAGTACGATTGTAAGTAAAACAAGATTTTCATTCTTAAAATGGTTTGATTTATCTTCCACCGGCAAATGATCCTTAAATATACTTGAATAAACTCGAAAGGCGAGGTTTTCCGGTTGTCACTCAAGGGTTAACAGGTTTGCTAAACAACTGCAAAACACTTTTGGCCCTCAAGACGAAACGTACAGTGCACCTCATCCCGATTGAAACGAAAGTGGGGGCGCCCCCTGTGTTTTGCCGGGGGCAATGAAGCTAAATAAAATTAAATTTAAAAACACCTTCATGCTTGACGGTTTGCACCCGAAAGGAGAACCATTTCTGCACGCGGTCGCCGAAGTTTGCATGTAACAAGCAAGACAAAAAAGCAAAAATTGGATAATTTGAATTTTCCTCACCTTCCGATATGGGTACGGTTCGCCGAAAGGAGGAAAGGAGGAAACGCTCAATAGAATACATTACCCGGGGCAGGGTCCTTTATGCTTGTGCGGTGTGCAGTAGGGTCATGCACCCATTGTACCGGTAATTGCTAGAAATTTCCTCCTGTTTTTCTTTGTTTTAATAGACACTACCACCAACACGGGCTCAGGTGCCGGACGCGCAAAAAGGGTTAGAAAATCAGTTTGTTTGCAGACGTCGCAATTGCACGTATCCTGCCACGCTGCTAGCATCTGTTCAGTAGACTGCACATAAAAACTTCCAACTTACTCGACACCTCCACACTCACCTGGGTCAAGTGCATCACCCTTTAGGGGGGGTGGTAAATTTATTTCCGTGGGGATTATTTTATTCCCGCCGGTCGCTTCTACTCCCGGTGTTGTTGTAAACCGCTACAGCTGTTTGTTAAAGTCGCGGTCGCGTTTCACCGTTTATCGCGCGCACATGTTCAAGTGCCGTGTTGTGTGTGATATTTCTTTCATCAATTCATAGTCGGCCTCAATTATGGTGTGTTGTGGTAATTAAATTAATAAAAACTTTTGCTGTGCATAAAATTTGCTCGCGCTTCGTGGAAGATTGTGTGGTTTGTATGACAGGGTAATGATAATTTAATCTAATTATCGACGGGATAGAACCATCGAACCATTCGGTCTTATAAAAATTACACAGCATTAGTTCGGTGTACGATAGCACGGGATTAATCGTTTGCTGCTAGTACTTACCGTTGGCGAGCGAGCCATTTAGAACGTAACATAGTGAAACAAAACCAGTCCCAAATGTAGCGTATGTTTCGTTTCAAATGACTGATCCCGATGGTTGGGAGTGACGGTGGAGGGAGTAGCATTTGTTGTTAGCTTCCATTCGCATTCGAATTCGATTTGGAATAGGTGTCATTGTTTTGGGCTGGCGAGCCGTCGACAAGCGCAGGTAATGCATGCCGAGGAACCACGAACTGCCACCGTGCCCGGTGAGCGGAGAACGCCAGATCCGGTTCTAGGAACTGAAATACAATTACACACATCATTGATTACGTATCCGATGGAACGGAACGAATGAATGGTACGATCATTAGTAGCGTATGCGTTTCCCACTGTATGCAGCGGACTGTGTATGCTCAGCGTGCTTGCGCCATTTTTGTTTCGACCGAACAAGCTGTTGACAGTTACAGTTGCTGCGAGAAACAAACGTAGAAGCGATCGTTAGTTAAAATGTGTGTACAATTGAGTGGCAATTGAGTATACGAATCCTTCTCAAACTGCTTTAAAAAGGTAGCAAATTACAGCAAAATAAATGTGTGTAAACTGTTTTTTTATCGGGTAGAACTGCAATATAGATGGCGCCACTGTCTATGGGTTATACAAAACGGTTTTTGATTGCAAACATATTAATACTTCACAATGTGCTAAGATCCGCAATTATGTTATATATTTGATATTTGATTATAAAAACAAATCTTAGTATGAAAATTGTTACAAAAATTGAGTAAAATGGGTAACACTGACTGTTTATTGATTTTTCACTTCCCATCGATAGATGGCGCTGCATACGTAAATAAGAATCTATTTGTATCGAATAGGCTGTCAAAGCAGGTTTGACTAGTTCGCACTGAAACATTATAACACATCTCCACACATTTCGTAATTCAATTAGAAATACCAGAGTAAATCCGGTACAAAATCAATCACAAATCGCTCAAAAAGCTCTCGAAAACATCAACGTTGCCGTTGAGCTGCAAAACCGTCGCGCATAATTAAAACCAACCCCTGCAGCAGGGTCTGCCGAAGCGAACCCTGTCAAAACGTCACTCGTCGTTGCCGTCACCGAAGGGTAAGCTGTCGATGTTTTTAGATCGTACACTCACAACCACTGTCGGCTCGTACATCCATACGCGCCTGGACCTGTGCGGCGTAAAGTGCATGTGGTGCACCCCGCAAACCGAACGGCCCCTAATGAGTATAATACAATTTAAAATCAAATCGAATTTAGCAAAGCCCATTCCTGGCAACACCACCCTTCTCGCCGGTGGGGGTTTTGGGCCGTTTGGTGGATGTGCGGAAACGGTTCGTCTGTTAACGATATTTGAAGGGGTTTGAAACGCGAGGAGCTCGCGCTCGGTTCGGTTGCCTGGCAGGCGGCGGAAGCGACAGCAGTGGAGTGGAGCAAGAATTGTTTAATCAATTTTCACACCCTATCCGCACGCTTTTCGGGAGGGGGAAGGATCCGGCTGCTAGAGGGAAAGGATCGCGGTGGTTCGCTTGACGCGCTTCGGCAGTCCGTTGTCAGCGCGCTTGAAGCGGATGTAGTTTGAGCGGATACTTATTCCTGACGTGTGTTTCCTCCGCACCACGTGTGCGTGGCCAACGAGCACATCTCAGCAGCTAGTGGTGTGTGCGCACGGGGGCGATTGAATGACAAACGGTTCTATTGATAAAAGGCGAAAGCTTCCCGACCCATCACCGGGCCAAAGTATGTTGATTTTCACAGCCACAATAGAATAAAACCATCCCCGCACGAAACCGCACGATGAGTTTGCACGAAAAGTCGCGCGCGCCACAGTGAAGCATGTGAATTAAATTTCGAATAGATACAATATCAACCCGACCGCCAGGGTTCCCGCCGCCATGACCGATCGATTTGCCCTCACAGCTTCAAACACACGTTTGGGCACGCTGCCTGCCACGGCAAATGCGTCGTAGTTGACGGATTGGCCGTCACCCGTACGCTTTGCACAAACTTTCACCGAACGCATCCAATTTGCTTGATATACAATTAATAGAAACGACCAAATAATTGCTTCGCGGAAAGCTTTCTACCGAATCATGCGCAATAAACAACGGAGCGACCCGTTTAATCGGTTTTGTTTACCCAAAAAATGCGTTCGTCCGTCCGCCTCCGCGGCACAATGAGCGCTCTAAACGATCCGATGCCGTTTTTTTTTCACAGGCGGGAAATTGAATGCGTCCATTTTCCCGCGGCCCGCGCCGTGAAATCGCGAATCGAATCGCGAAATGAGCGTTAGCGAAGTGTCGGGTAAGCGTTTCTTTTTTCCTGCCTCGTAGTTGTTTGCATCTCCGTCGTCGACATTCGCACTTGACGGTACAGAATTTAGACCATCTGCCCGACGGGTCCGAAGGCCGGAAAGGTGCGGGAAGGAGGCACACGGCGTGGCGCTTCCAGGTGGCGCGTCGTTCGCGTACCAATTTGATGCGTTTAAGGGCGCACGGTGCTAGAATAGGCCGACGGAATTACGATGGACAGAACGAGTGCTTCGCTATAATTAGATTTGGAACTTTGTACTTCTTTGTGTAGTTCTGTGGTCGTGGGTGCTTGTTTCGTGTACGATAGCGTGAGCCGGCATTGTTTGTGTGGCGTTCCAATAAAACGAGGCAACTTTGGGCGTGTGTGCGGCCAACGGCTTGCTTGCGATGGGCGGCATGATTTATCGATTTGTTAATGAAATGATCCTGGCTCGGTCGCTCGCTGGGGCACGGAAAATAGCTTTTATTTCGCGCTTTGATGGGTCGATTTATCGTGCTGATTGGCGAGCGATGGTGGTGGTAAATTAAATAAATTATACCGTCAGTCAGGTGCTTTTGGAAATGAATTTTCGGCTGCCGGAGAGATAGATTTATTTGGGCTACGGTGTCAGTTGATTTTGTGCGCGGAAATATGCTTAAGGTCCTTGATGAAAAATTCCCCAAATACGGACGCTTCGTCCATTGTGCTTCGTCCCACTGTCTAATGGTCTTAGCGAAAGCAATTATTGCCCGATTACAATACCGACAAATTTAAATAACAACACTTGTGCACCTTCGCCGACTGCCAGACGAACATTCGTACAGCTCCTTTCGTCGATTAGACCAGCTGGTCTGCGGCTGCGCGAGCGACGCACCGAAACGGAAGTGAAACATTACCGTGTTTCTCACACATGCAGCCTCGAGTCTCACCCCTAGGCGGGTGAGTCATCAGCACCAGCGACGGCGACGACGGCGACGATCAGTGTGCGCCGTCTGCCTCCGACACGGGGCATGCTTATCGGATTCCTTCCACGCCGGGAAACATATTTCGGAACTATTTACAAGATGTTCGGTTGTCGTAAAACAGCATCGGAATTCGGTGCGGTGGTGAAGGACGCGAGGAAGGCGGGGCAAATCTCCGAACGCCTTCCAATTAAATGCCACCGATGACCTTTTCCTGCTACCCCTACGCATGTCCCGGGGTTTGCGACGGAGAGGATGCTTTTCAACATGCAAACGAACGACCAGAAAACGAAGGTTCTTCCAAAGCTTTAAAAGCAAACGAGCGAAACAAGCAACCGCCACCACCGTCGTCTGCCGGTGCCGTTGCCTCGTCTTTGCTCGTACCTTTTGGATCCAGCGTTCGAAGCTAGCCGCTTTGGCCGTCGTGGAGTGGAGCATTCCTCGCTTCCGATAATACGAATGGCGCCAAATATTGTTATTGACCCGTATTATTGTCTTAAGACGGCCCGATACTTCGTCGTATCGGGTTGAGACGTGTCTTCGGCATGTAAATGAAATGAAGATCAAAGACGGAAGTTTATTTGTTGCAAAGTGAGCGTAAGGTGGTTTTAGCAGCTTTGAGCATTTGAGCATTGAAATACATTCCAAGTTGAAGTATTTTTTTAAATATTTCAATAAAGTGGCAAAGCATTAGAACCGATTTTGATAGATGTTTTACGAGACTAAAGGTAAATTGAACATTAAATGTATGTTTACTTTATTGAATCTAACTACACTGTTAAGGAATTGTAAACAAAATGTAGAAATTGCTATAAAATCAATTACTTGCAGTTGCCTTGCTCTTGAGGGGATGAAAAATATAGTGATCCATGCTTGCTAAATCAGATTAATCTTTTGAGAAATATTCCTAATTATTTATTGCAAAAAAAAGTATTTTAAATAGCCATGTTTTGGATGAATTTGTTAACTGATGTATTTAAATTTTCATTATTTCGAAACGAAATAAGTGGGACTATGATTGAAGACGTGTAAACAAACTTGACAGAAATTAGGTGACACGATGCAAACGAGCAGTGAGGGAAAAGAAATCGCAAGGTACGCGCGAGACCGAAAAAAGAACACCGTCAAAGCACTGAACCGATCGTTATGTACCGGGCAGTATCTTCTTAATGGCTTGACCGAAGGTGATCTCTTAAGCATTGAATGCAATCGTGATTCGACGAGCCTGGCCAAGCTTAAAAAGAGTAGTTAAAAAAGTAATCGTCAATTAAAATCGAGGGTCAAGCGCTGTATGCCGCGGTCGCATATCCCTTAATGTACACCGATCGACATCGACGCCGACGACGAGGCAGCGTCGAGAGCGTGAAATTTAGATAGCTCGGGGCACGAGGGTTTGCGCGACAAAGTGTCAACGAAAGGAACCGGGCCCAGGGTTATTACGGTGCATTTTAGGATTAAGACTTTTCAGCGACTAAGCGGCCTCGGTTTCTCCCGGCATTCGCGGCGAAGAGCGGTGGACGAAAATTGATTTTCGTTCGACGACAAAACACTTTCGATAAGTCGGCGGCACAAACGAGTGTAGAACACAAGTG
>JXWZ01007508.1:0-52371 GCA_000956215.1 Anopheles farauti No. 4 | reverse complement strand
TTTTGTTTTGGCTACACTGGCTAATACACCGTATCCTTCAAGAACGGGTGCAAACCGGGAAGCAAACGACTAAAAGCCTCAAGGTTGTTACGAATCCCTGCTGCCGGAAAGCCGATCCGATAGGCTATTGATTTCGTCACACGTCACCACCGATTGCGAGCTGTTTGCGTTTGCGTCTTCCGCGTGCAAATGTTTATTGTTCCATTAAATCTCGTTTGAGCACTTGTTAAGCCAAATGTTGTGTTCTGTTAAGCTGGCACCCACCGAAAACCCGAAACCCAAACAGAGCGGGCCAAAAATGCAGCTCGTCAATGCTCCGTTCTCGGGCTGGAAAACGATGCGTGGGAAAAAACCGGTCCAACACGGGTCCCGTTTGTTATATTCGCTCTGTCGTGAATGAAATGCGGTTGGGACAACTACAACGTCGACGACCACGACCACGACGACGACGACGACGATGATGATGATGACGATGATGGTTCGCTTAGAGAATACTACACTTTTGCTTTTCGCTGCAATGCGACTTTCCACACACGTGGGCTGGGCGGGATGAAACGAACGACTTGTGTGGGTGCGTAAGCGAGAAACGACCGACGGGCGGTCGAACCCGGTTTTCGGTCACTTTCTATTTTCTTATCTACAAAGGGTTCTTAACGTGATGCCTCGACAGACTGGCTGTTATGCAAGGCTAAGTATGGGCCAAACAGGCATCACCGGATTCCAGAATGGTCGCTCTCTTTCTCTCCCTCTCTCAGTCACTCTTACACACACACACAACCACACACGTTTTGTCTAGCGATCTTTCTCTATCCAGCCCTTCGAAGAATCCGTTACTTGATTTGGGGCCCTTTTTTGGAGCCTCAGTTTAGGGCGTTCCTATGCGTTTGTGTGTGTGTGTGTTTTTTTTGTTTAGTCCATGGTAAGCAGTCCGGACGAACGTCCAAAACCGGATCGATGAACCTGCGTGCTCCTGACCGCCAAATGGCTTGACCGTGCGGCCGTCGGCTTTGACGTTGGTGGAGATAATGTTTTACGATAGCTCAAATTAAAATTCATTCTTCACCCCAAAGGCTTCCGGCAAGCGCCAATCAAATTGTGTTAGACAGATTGTTGTGGCTTTGCGCCGATGCGCGTGTGGTTCAGTATTTTTAATCAAAATCAAAATGACTTGTTTTCTGAGGCTCATTAGAACTCGGAAGAAGCAATTTATGCGTCTTTTCTGCAGTTACTCATCCGATTTGCTACACAAAAGCTAGCGTGCTGGTGCTAGTCATAAAACCCGACTTATCCCGCTGCGGGAGGATATGACTTGGGGGAAAGGGGGGATCTTCTTGCCTTGAAAGCTCAATCTTTGCTTCCTTTCAGCCGGTGTTCTCCCTTTCATACAGGTTCCCCTTAAAAGGAAGGTGAGAACTCCAATCTGCCACTATGGGTGGATGTCACTGAAATTTGAAACGGTAATATCTTACCTTTCACGGTACCATCGAGTGTACCAAACAATAACCCTCTCGGGAGAGGAAGAAAACCTTGCAATTAATGTTGTCTCTACCATAACCCTGTTTAGCACCTCATCTGCCCCGTCATTCAGCATGTCAAACCGATGACCCTGTGCAATAATCTGCCCGTGTCGTTGTAGTTTTGGCGTTTTGGAACTGCATAGGAGCTTGCGATTAACATGTCAATCGGTGCTCATACGGTGCTGTCTCTATTCGGGTATAACTTTAACGAAATTGTGTTTTTTTATTTCTTCACGGGGTGCGCTCAATGCACATCAATCATTATTAATGACGCGTCGGAACGCGGCTGTACCCACCATAATTGAGTTGAGACACTCTGCTGCAGCAACACACGTCGAAATATGCGGTAGATCGATAATAATGAACAGTGCCGGGGAAAACAGTAAGAGCGTACCATATTTTAGAGAGTAACGGTGGAGCAACAAACATCTTACTGCGTGATCTTGGCTGGTTGTTTCTTAAATGCATTGTGTTTTTCTTACTACATTAGACCTTACGGTGATTAGGCCTTACTAAAATCGTGTGAGGTTGGGATTAGGCAGCAATGATTGTTTAATATTTATGGCAACAAACCAAGTTTCGGTTGAACAATGTTAAACTTACAAGCTATTACACACCTCATAGGAAGATTACGAAGTGAGATGGTTGCGAAGACGCTGCAGAAATTGGGATGTAAGCAACATTTAAGTTTATAACGCCCTATAGTTTAGACCCTCACTGTATGTGCTACCCACACAGGGCTTTCATCGTTCGGTGGTCTTATCAATTGTGGGCAAGTAATAACTTTCGATGGTTCGTACCGACGAACCGCGAGCCACCCACCGCAAGGGCGATGGTAATAAAATAGTACACACTAGAGAGCATAATTGGTTTATTGATACGAGAGCCGATCGAAGGAGCTTTGAAAAATGAAAGCTATAGTTGGTCAAATCTGCCGGCTTGCTTTGATTTTTTTTTGTGGAACGAAGCCTCGATCGCATTCGTCTCAGGGGTGTCATTATCAGCATTTCTTTTCCTAGTTTTCGAAACGCATCACTCTTCCCAACTTCAGACCGACATTGTTTACGAACACCGGTGAGAGAGAAGCGTCTTAGTTAAAAAACAAAAAAATGTCATGTCGTGTGCTGTCAACCCACGCGCAGCACGCGGTCGGAGATGCCCGGACAGATTCCGGATTAAGCAGCATAAAGCCGGCCAAAAATAAAAACACGTTCGCCATCACCACCACCTGAGACCGCGGGACTAACGGTAACCTATTTTCGTCAAGCGCGAGATCAACACGTACGGCGGAATGGCAGGTTATCGTACGAACGGACGATATTACGTGCCCGCATACGGATTGATTTTATTGGGTGCGCTCGTAAGTGATGGCGGTTTGTTGTTATTTTTAAGAACCTTTTAAAATGTGTTCATGTGTGCTTGTTGAAAAATGGACTGATGCTCGTTCATTCAGCTGTGCTTTTTCATCATCATTCAGGGAAAAGAACGTTCCATGTCTTCATGGTTTTGTTTTGATTCTTTGGCAACTCTTAGTAGATATCATCGAACTTGTTCGACCAAGTGCGCCCTTTATTCGTAAAGTGAACCGTGAGTTATGTGTTTTATGAAAACTGTATCGTGAACGTAACGTATCTTTTTGGAAGAAATTGGACTCCACCGACGATTCGTCGACGAGTGAGAAGTTCAAGTTGTAGATTGCATAAAATATGCCATTCGGTTGAACCGTTGCGGTTCGAGGTGACCGATCGAACACGACCGAAGCGAACCGAACCGGAGCAGAGACAAGTTCCCGCGTGTACGCATGCTAATGAGATGAGCATCCAAAACACCGTCGCACATTATGTAACCGTGATCGCGGGCTTGATTCTTGGCCTCTAACTCATCGGCGGTGTAGTGCGGTTTGTACGATTGTTTTCTTTTGTGTATTTGCAGTGTATTTGCACGGAAAGGTGAAGGTTGTCAGCCGGAACCCCCCCCCCCCCCCCCCCCCCCCTTACCTCCCTTCCCTCACCACCCAAATGGATCCAGCCCGGCGTGGCACTCAGCTCGATCGATAGGACGCGCATCTTGGCGTTGGCGGTTTTGATTATTCGGGTGTCGCTGAGAAGGTCGCCTGCTAGAAAGAGTTGAGTAGGTTTGTTGGTGTTTTTTTTTTGGTTTTTATTTTTTGTTTTTGTTGCCACAAGATCACTTCACATATGTTTACCGAACGGGCAACACGGGGTCCTATCAGCCTTGAGCCAGATTGCCCCAAGGGGAATTTGTACTCGGCCGAGTGGAGTATCGAATCGAATTGATCGACCATTTTGTCAAAGCCGCACAAAAGATCTTTGACAGAAACTCCCCAATCAACCTACCCCCATCCCCATTCAACCATTGCCGATTTGTGTTTAGTCGTGTCGTTGCTATTGTTATCAACAAACATGATGTTTTGCACCGTGTTTCGGGATGTTAATAGGTGTGAAAAATGTTATTAAACAGCATGGGTTGCGCGTGCGTTCGTTTTGACCATGAAACGGTGCAATATCTTAAGAGGGAGGCTGAAGTAAGCCGCCGGCTATCGCCACCGATGGGTTGTTGATCTTTCTTTCGTTTTCTGCACCGAGACCGAGACCTAAGACATCTCCATCTGCGAAGCGAGCTAAGGTCCATAATTTGGTGAGCAAATAGTTTCGGACCTAAACGAACTGCCGCCGTGCCGTTTTTTTTCTTTTTGTGTCCGTGGCGGCGTGTGTGATGCAATTGCGGGCTTGAAAGGATGCGATGAGTGCGCTCGAAGGTCGATCGTGATGACACCTGACGAAAGATGCACTCGAAGTGCTGCAATATCGATTTTGGGTTGAATTTGTAAAACATAAAAACGAAATTGCAAAGAATAACAAAAAAAGCAAGAAACCACAACAAACCGACCAACTTTTTTCTTCGTACCGTTGTTCGTCCAAATGTCAAAGCCAAAATGATGAAGGTGGTCATTTTTGCGTTCGATTTGAGGTTAGGACATTCGTCAACGGGTTCTGCATACAATGGCGATGCAAATCAAATCATGGACAATGGCTTTTTGTTTAGGTGAGGCGAGGCCTATAATTAAGTGCCACCCCAGCTTATCGTCCTTGCGATCGACAAATTATGATTCGTTCGAAGGTCCCCCGGCGCTAGATGGTCGAACTTGTCGCCGTAGCTTTGGGGCATGCGGTTCTTATGGAGCTCATAGATGCACCTCCAGAACACGTCCAGATGTTCGGACCCGTGAACGTCACAACAAACGGTCAAAGTCTCACGATCGCAAACAAGTCCAAGTTGTGTTGCGTCTTTTCCCAACATTGATTGAATGAATCGATTAGTCTTCTCTCCTCACACACACACATGCACGCTCATGTGCCGCATATCCGTTCAGACGGGCGCCACTGATGATTCGCTGACCTTGAACATCGAAACCGCCCGAAGGGATTCCCCACCTCGGTTTGCGCCGTTTTTATTTTCGAAACTAACCGGCCTAAAGTGGGAGAGATGCTGTAGTCGCCCGCGGAGTCAAGCGAAACCAGAGTCACAACAAATAAACGGATCGGATTGGCATCGCTCTAGATACGGGCGTCCAGCTACCTCCCCATCCACCACCCCCTCTCCTACTCCTCCCAACGAAGTCGCGCAGCCAAGTGGCAAGTCCAAGCGGACCAAGCGCGGCATGCGCGAAATGTGCTCCATCATTTCCCAAATTATGCTTCCCACGAGAGTGAGAGAGAAAGAGAGCGAAAGTGAAGGAACGTACGCATGGAAGAGGAGACCCCAAAAACCGGCCTCAAACATAATAGCACAACGATGACGTCGACCCAGCACGGTTTGATGACGCTGACACCGGGTTTCGGGCGAATGTGAGAGTAAAAGTACGTTGAGTAATATTACCAGCCACCAGCACTAGGCGCACTAGGCCAGAAGCTAGCGTATGTGGCGATGTATGTATGCGCTCGCGCCCGCGCGTGTGTGTGTGTGTTGAGTCCTCTCAGTAAGGGAATAAAACGAGTCGACCGATTCGAACGCGGATTTCGGGTTGGTGGCGTGTTGTTAGGGTTTTTATTTTTAAAGAAATTGTTTTCGTTAAAATATGTACTACGCAATATGGGCCAACCGGCTGGTCCGAGCGAGGTGGTTGGTGCGTAGAAAGAATTCAATCGAATTAGGGTATCTCCCCTCCCTTCTGGTTTGTTGAAGCTTCGTGGGGACACATTTTGGGCGGACAAATAGACCGTGCTCGAAATCGTTCCCAACATGATAAACTACGCAAACATTCATCTCTGAATCATCGAGTAGGCTTTGCCGAGTTTGACAAGATTTACCGTAGTCTGGGTATTGTCTGGAGGTACCAATTTTGTTTGCGGAGACATAAGAAAGAGTAGAGCAAGAGTTCGAAAATACTCAGAAATAATCGAAAATTGAAGAAAGGAGTCGTAAGAGCTGTCGTTACTATGGCAATTCGTGAGATTCCTATTCCTGGCTATTGAAATTTCTCAGTAAGGTTTAGAGCAAACTACCGAATCCGTTCGTTAACCTTCGCCTAACTTAACCTTGGGCTAGGTTCATCCAGAATATTTGGGCGAAAGAATGTTTGAAAGCATGGAAACGTATGCTAGCAAATATTAATGCTTTCGGATCCAGTTCTTAATGCTAGTGATGAAACGGGTCATTATAGTCCGCCATACAACGACCCCGTCTGGTCTAAGGTACTTGCCAGATACCATAGAAGTTTGGTTTGGTACACTAGACCACCACCTACCTTTCATCGCCCAGATCTCCTTCTGCTGGATGCCGCTGTAGACACGCTGCAGCTCCCGGTAGCAACGCTCCGACAGTTCGTCCCGTTCGGCGATCGAGATCAACCCGTACAGGACGGAAGTGTGCTTGAGTACTTCCGCCTTCAACACCACCTTCTTGCCACCGTACACGAGGGCTGGCTCCTCCACGTTGAGCCGCGCCGAAGGGAGCAGCTGATGGTGGTGTTGGGTGTGGCCGCCGCCCTTGCTGACACTGGTGGCGTTAATCACATTGTCGTCGTCCTCCTCTTCCTCCTCGGGCACCTTCCCTTCCATCATCTCTTCCACACCACAGTACGCGCTCACGCACGACGCATTATTTAATTTGCCACCACCACCGAGTGACTTCGTTGATGCTGCAGTAGCAACGCAGTCGAACTCAGAACTCAGCTCGCCCGTGGCGTTGCAGCTTCCCAGCGCGGGTTTGGTCGCGTTAACGACATTGTTTGTGCTTTCGACGTCGACGCCGACGTCGCCGTCGGATGTTTGATGTCCACCGACCGTGGCGAACAGCAGGGCTGTGACACAAACGAGCCAACCGAACTTCATCGTGAGCTCAGCTGTTTGCCGCGCGAATTTCCAACAAAAAGCGAATTTCGAATCTTCGGCGCAACAGCTGCCGAAGGAAGGAAGGGTCGATGGAAGCCGCCTCCTCTGGGCTTCCCGGACGGCTTCGTCTTCCGGCTGGAGTGCTGGAATCAGCTGCTGATCTTTCCTCCTTCCTTCTATCCTTCCCTCCGTTCCGTTCCGTTCAGCCAACCGAGACGACGGAACGATGTTGACCGAAACAACCTTCCTTTACGTAATCTCTATTATCACACAGCACACGGACACGGATCCCGGAACATGCACACACGCACACACATACACACATACACAGACGGATCTTCACTTTTGCTGGACGACCCCGGTCGGCCGATCGGCGCGCAACGTAACGAACCGTTTTTGACACTGTGTTCGAAAACTTCGGTTTTCGCGATCAATCGCTTCGCCGTGGGGCCGGCACTACTCGTCTTGTATCGGTCACCCCTGCCAAAAAGGCAAATTTTCCAGCCCCACCACCCTTCGGGCTCCCCCACACACACACACACACACACACACCCCACGGGCAAAGTGCAATTTTGGGATTATTTTTATTTCTTTTTTTTTGCGGGCGCGCGCGCACGCAGTTTCCTCCTTCTCACACTTCACTTCACTTTTCACTTCTCGGGCTGCTGCTGCTGTTGCTGCTGTTGCTGTTGCTACTGCTGCGGACCGTTGGTGTGGGCTCCCGGGCCGTTCGGAGGCTGCGCGATCGCGCGAAATTTCGATCGATCACATAACAAAACAACAACCAAAAACTGAACCGCGCCGTGTGAGCGACACGCCGACACCGAACACCGACGCAACACCGACCACCGACCGTACCGCTGCTAAAAATGTGGGTTAGGACCGGCGGGGTGTTGTGATTGCGTGTGTCACGAAGTCACACCGAAGATAAGGCCGAAATGCACGAAAAACACGAAACCGCACCTGGACCGTCCCGTCCAGACGGTGAACGCGAGGAACGTGACGTAGAAGCGTGCGATTTCCCGAGCCGGAGAGGGAACGTGTCGTGTCGTGCCGTGTCGTGTCGTGTCGTGTCCGTCCTGGGCCAGTGCGACCATCGTAATGACGGTTGTGGTCGGTGTCGGGTCGGATCTGTATCGGGCTGGGTCCCCGAAAAACCGGCCCCCGGCGGCAACCCGACCGACGTCTGCGAGTGTGTGTGCGTTTTTTTTGTCTTTTGACACAGGGAGGGGGTAGAGTACGACAGTTCACGGAATGCGTGCGTTTAGTGAGATGAGAGTGAGTGTGGGATGCTGATATTGACCGTCATCGCCGTCCGCAGCCCAACATAACAATCAATCCGCTGCAGCCGCAGCGTGATGATCTTCTTTTTTCTCGCTCTCGTGAGATTTTTCCGATCGATCGAGGTTCGTTTCTTGCGCTCGCATCAGCGCTCTTTCTCTCACGGCCCGTACTCACCTCCCTCTTTGGAGATTTTGTAGGGAAAATGCATGCTCGCGCAGCGTATCGTGTCCTTTTCTTCGCGCTATTAGCGCATTCTCGTTCTCGTACGATTTTAAAGCTTCAATTTATTTATACTGAAATGTTCAAATTTGCTCTCTTCTCTCGGTATTTCTAGTGTCATTTCTGTCTTTATGGAATTTGAATTGTTTTTTTTTTTATATTAAGATGAATATCATTATTTCAAAGTAGTTTTAGAGCGTTTTTCCCATTCCTTCAAGTGAAGGTTTGGTAGTCTCGAAACGATGTTATGTGATTGTCGAAATATTTTTAAAATACTTCATAAAGCATTGGATCTCTGTGTTTGTATTGTGAACAATCGGCAAATATATCTAAAAAAACATAGCAACCACAGATGCCGTAGTGTGTTACTTGAAAATCCACAATGAGTGACGCCACCTGTTGCCGGATAATGTGACTAAAGTGTTCACAATTTCCATATATTTTCACGAAAAAATGTTGTTATGAGTTAACACATAGAAATTCTACATAATTATTTCACAATCAAAAAAATATTAACCGACAAGTTTTTTTTCTTACTTTTATATATTCTTGTCCATTTGCAGCATTTCAGTTATCGTTAAAGCACCTGTTTAAGGAATTAATTTGTAGATTTAGCAACCAAGAACATGCTGTAACACCATTTCCTTTGCCCTTGAAATAAACTCGAGCCGGCGTGGAGCGTTGAGCGAAACGAAAAAGATCGATTACATCCTTCCGGAACGATGGTTTGTTGTGTGCAGAACAAAATTAGTAATTCGGCAGAAAGCACCGCATTGAAAAGGGAAATGAGTTGCTAAAACATCCTTCCAGACACGTCCATTCGCTTCGGCTTCGGTGAGCTCGAAAATCCAATCAAAGGTTTGCAAACTCGATTGCATGGACTTTTCCAAGCCGCAGAAGAATGAACAATTCTTACTGATTCATTCTTCCCTTGAAATTCTAGAAGGTCTGTGCTGGCGCCGCAACCTTCGATCGGGGTGTGTATCTAATTTAGTTGATTTAAAATGTGTTTTTAACGGCGGGCGTTTAGCTAGTGCGTAGAAGAACGCCAACAATTCGTGCAGATGGTGGCCTGGAAAACTGGCATACGTTCCGCCAGCTAATTGTGTGCTTAATTGGTCGGAAAATAGTTGCTTCATGGGTCGCGCAAAACGATGACCGTCGAGTTAATGACACGAACCTGGTGCGAAAACGTTACTGTTGCGGCAGGTGAAATTGGTGACAATGCCTGTCAATATTTCCCTTCCGGGGGCGGTTGATTGAATTGGTTGATGATTCTTGGTTACGTCAAATGATTATTCGCATTGACGTCATTCGAAGCGCATGGATCGACTTTAGATGAGCTCGCATGCACCACGAATTATGGCTTGCGTTTGTATCTCTCACCGGGGTTTTTGTTTTCAACTCCAAAAACCAAAAAACAACACGTCTACATTTGATGGATTGATAAATGGGTGGCTCCTGGGATGGGTGCTTTTGATTAAAATCGCACACGCGCACGCGGCTTAAATGGGAAAATTAGGCAAACGGGGAATTTCCGGTGCGACGGTTATTAACCGACATGACTATCCGCTTACAGTTTGGCGAGAAGGTCATGCAATCATTCACGTGGTGCGTTGGTTAAAATCTCAGTGTCGGCGAGTGTGTCTGGGAACAACAACGAAATGATTTCGCCTTCAATTTCGTCACTTCTTCTTTGGTGTAAATTAATTAAGCCGCTGTGACATTGCGGCTGGGTCGGAGAAGACACAAAAGACATTTTTAGGCCCAACATTTACACGAAAATGGATTAGAACTGCGTCTGCAAGAAGGTTGAACGGTAAATTATCGTAAATCCGGCCTGGGAACGTCGACGACAACAAACAAGAAGAAGGTTGTATTGCATGGTTTCTGGATTTAACACTGGAATGTGTGAAATTTATTAATTATTGGACGAAAACATTCGTGGGACCGTTTGGAGTGTTCTTTTCTGCCATTTTTGCAAAGATCCGGAGAGCAGTTTCCCACTATGAACGGGGACTGAAAAACTGTAATTAATCTGTTCAAAACAGCGAAACAAAAGCTTACTCCCATTTTGATCGAATTTAAAATCGCACGAATGTGTGTTTTTCGAAACGCGTCTAAATTTCGCACTCAGCTACGTGCACCTCCTTTGCGATTAGTCCCGTGGTATAATTTCTTCCACACATACCACGTCGCGTCGGGACGACATCACGGCACAAGATCTCCGAATCACTTACCATTTCCGAGCGAAAAAAAAGAAAACTCATACACACACCGCAACTAATTAGGCTTAGGGTTTGTTTCCTTTATTTCAAAACCGTTTAATGTTAATGCGATAATTACACTAAGTTGTTTCATTTTGTTTTAATATACCGATCCACGTCGCCGATTCGTCGTTAGGCGGGCGAGGCTAGGCTGAGCATAATAATGGCCTTACACGTTCTCTTACTAGCAGATACTCTTTTGCTAGCCACGCTGCAGTGCTAGCTGCTGTTTTAAAAAAGTGGATGCCGCTTGACAAAAAACAAACAAACAAACAAATAGTTCGTGCACTAAATATATAGGGTATGCCAGTAATCACATTGATCCGTCCGCGATACGGTCGTTCGCTCGGCCGCACTCTATTCGTCAGTTTACGCGCAAATGCTTCTACAATACCATCTCCACCGTCCGTGGGCTACTTCGATTTCGTTTTGCTACATATTCAGTACTCTCGCCCGTGTGCGCGGCGAACATTATGCGATTTTTTTTACTTTTTCTCTTCTTGGGTATGCGCTACATAAATATTTTGCTCTAGCTCCCGGTGGCATTGCATCCGTCTTCTGTTTTATGGTGCCCGACCGTGGTTTTTAGTTTACTTTTTTTTTACAAAAAACATCCTGTGGGATCTTTCTATTTTACGCGTTAAGCGAACTTGAAAGCCGCGTCACCTTCCACACCGTAACACACTTGTACAACGAGATAAATTTTAACAACAAACGATCCATTTTGTTTTCTAAATTTTGTCCGCTTCTCTTGCTTCGTCATCGTTCTCCTTTACGGTTCGCTGCAGAATGCTTACAAATGAAAATCATGGTTCAATACTTGTCGGGTGGTGAAAACGGAAGAGCAGCACTGTTGGGGCAAGTTAAAATGATAAGTTGTTTATATATCTACACGTGTGCATGCGTTCCGTCTCCTGTATCGCCCTTAAAAAATTCTTCTCTTCTTGATTACGATGAATTCAATAAATATTACCTAAAAAAAAAGAGCGAAAAAAAAACCAAGATACTATCATTCGTATCTCGAGCAAGGAAGATGACAAGGAAGGAACCAAACGTGTTGCACGCCATCCAATGCATACTAGATGTATGCGTAGCGTGGCGTGAGAATACGGGCGAGCTCCGATGAGAGATGAACACGAAGAGCGACGTTACCAAGCGCAATACTAAGACCCGTTCCGATATCCGTCACTGCCACTGTCGTCCTTTGCCTTGACGTGCTGCTGCTGCCCCGTCCGCTCCTGTTCGTACTCGACAAAGTCATCAAAGAGACTCGGCCACGCCTCCGTGTCATCGTAGTTTTCGATATCACAGGTTTCCACAAAGTTCAGAAACATGTTCCAGGTGTCCTTCGGGACGCCTCGGATGTTCTGGTGCTGCTCGAGAAAGTCCAGCCAGCGCTGCAGGATGTCGGGCGTGTGTACGGTAAACACGAGCCGCCACAAGCTCACGGCCATATCGAGCGACAGTATCCTGTGGCCGGGTTCGAGCCCGAACCGGAACGTAAACCGATACAGTGACTTGAAGTCCTCCGTACCGTCGGTGCGCAACCGTTCGACGAGCTGCTGGAGCCGTGTCCGGATGTCCTCGATGCTGGCCGCGTTCATGCGCTGCAGGCCCTGGATGAATTCGGCCTTCGTGAACTGACACATTTGGCTTGCGTCAAGCCGCCACGCCAGCACGAGAATCGCGAAGTCGTCCGGCTTGTAACCGAGATCACCGCACAGCCGCTCGATACCCTCGGACAATATCGCGTCCTCCTGTGCGTCCTTGTAGCTTTCGAACAGCCGGTTCAGATCGTTGTCCGACAGGAGCAGTGCCTGTGGTCCAAGCTCCTTACTACCACCGGTGCCATTGTTGTTCGTGCTCTCTACCATCGATCCGCCGATCCCACCACCAATTGTGCCGCCGCCGCCGCCACCACCACCGCTGCCACCCATCGTCGATGCAATGTTTCCATTTAGTAGGCCGCCAACTGAGGACTTTTTAAAGCTGCCTCCGGTGCGTTTTTCCCCATGCAGCAGCAGCCCCGCGCCGGATGGACTCACGGGAAGGAGATCATCTGTTTCTGAAACAGGGGAATGGGGCAACGAAGCGACATCATCAATGTAGGCACGAATCGCTCGTACACACACATGTGCACCCACAGTGTTGCTTCACTTACCATGCCCAATCACTTCCGTGTCTGTGTACGTGAGGGTAGGGTCGTGTGTTGTACCACCGGCCCCGGACGAAATGCCGGCTCCTGTGGCCACATTTGCGTTCGGCGGCGTACGGAAGCATGTCAAGCAGCTGCCCATGGTGGTGCTAGGTCTCTAGATGCGTGTGCGTGTACATAGGCCGTTTTTACCTCGCCGTTCCAGTCGACCCTTTCTTGACTAACAATAAGCCTATCTATATGGGTTACCAAGTTCTTGTTACCGTAGCCGTGCACGTTACCGACCATTGGTAAGGGAACATCGTTGTTTCGCGCTTCCACAGTTCTACCCCGTTCGTTGGCTAATGCCTCACCTGGACAACCGGTCTGGAAGTGTAAACAAACGCACTTGCTACACCACCGTTGCTATTTTGGCACAACTCTCCTTGCGCTGGAATTCTATTTGGCACAATTGTAATCACCCAGCAGGACAAAAAAGGGTACGCCCTGCTTAAGCTGCGACGCTGTGTTGGCCACACCACCACACTTGCTACTTCTAGGCAACAAGATACAACAGGTCAGAACACACACCATACGACACACAGGTTCCGTGTTGTTGCTACTTCTTGTAGGCCTAGCCGTCGTTCCTGGGCTGCACGGTGCGCAGAGCAATCCGGACACACTACGTTGTAGCTAGAGGTATTTTCGTTTCTGGAAACGGGTGCATTCCCTAGCCTGTACCTAAAAATGTTCCGATGCGTTTATTTATCACTTTTAGTATCCGCAAAAATGGTGTTCCGTTCGTCGTGTATGCTTTGTTGCCTTACCTGTCTTCTTGTTCATGTGTTGTCATCCGCAGCAGATGACAGCTGTCAGCAGCATGTGGCAGGTTTTATCATTTTCATTTTGAACCGCCATGTTGGATTTGTGCGATCCCATGAACGTATTTGAACGAAAGGTAACAGCAAACCGTTGCAAATTTGTTTAACTCACCATCGGCATTCAATTTTCTCACCGTAACTCGCATATGACTTCCACCACCGGGTGTTTGTTTATTACACTGTAAAGATTCTTTTATTTACAATGCTTTCTCTTCAATGCTGCCCCATCATCATGTGTGTTTTATTCCTTTTCTTTGTAGTGTGTTTTTTTGTTTTGTATATTAAATTTACTGTTCTCTTATTATTCCATCCGCTGTCGCGTGTCGCATGTTTGTTTTATTATATATGTATATATATGAGACGTGTTTGGGACTCACTATATCGCTTCTTAATTGTGATGCGCGCTGCTGCGCCTGTATTCGAAATGTGTACGTAGATTTTTGTTTGCTTTTTTGTTTTCGTTTTGTTCTTGCTGCTGTAAGTATCTGTTGGTTATGATGCTGCGCTGAATATAGGACAGTTCTCGGTGCGAATTTTGACTACGTATGTCTGGCAAATTTTTTTCGTGTTTTTGGATTTTCGAGTGGGCGTGTAAAATGTGTGCGTGCGTGTAGGATTCTTTATTTTCTTTATATTCTTGAAAACTCCAAAAAGTAATTTGTTTTGCTTGCTTTACTGTGTAGCTAACAAAAGCTTACACATTTACACACTATTCGGTGTATTTGATTGAGAGGGAAAGGATAATTTTAAACCGATGTCCTCGCGCGCATGGGTCAATAATTTGATTACAATTCGTCGACACGCACACACACGCACACATGCACAAACACCCACACAAATACCGCTGAGTGTAGTTTGGAGTAGCCGTTAAAACTGTTCCAATTTTAGGTATTGATCAAGCCCTCCATCGTCGGAATGTCTAGCTGTGTCGAGTGGCGCTCTGATTAGTAAATGCATTGCGTTTTGTAGTACTTGTTGTTCATCTGCTGGTCTGCTTCCTACGTTCGCCGACTGTCCCTCTATTCGCCTGATTACAGCGGTTCGTGGGGTGAAGAAGTGAGTATGTGATTGTTTTAAGCTGATTTTCAGACATGTGGTGATTCACGCGGGAAGTGGTACAGTTGTTACCGCGACACGACACTGATCATCACACAGGAGGAAAAGCGTCGTACGAAGTGAAGAGAGTAAACAAGGCATGAAAACGTAATGAAAAACACTTCAAAGGAACAAGACAACGCGTAACGATGGTGTGTCCTTGCTCAACCGATGGCACAAAATTAAAGTGTTAGAAATAGAGTAGTAAAGTAAAAACTGAACTCACTATGGAGGGAGGACAAGGGGCGTGGTTAAATGTATGTATATGGTTTTTATGGTTTGTGTTTTTAGTACGCGTAGTCACTTAAAACAATACTAAAGATACATAAAATAGTGGAAGTGGAGTAAGAGCTACCAGCTTAAGCGTTTAAATCCCAGTATCTAACTTCCCATGTTTGTTACGTACGTTACTAAACCTAAACCTCGGCCGGCCGCCGCCTCCTCCTACAGCTTTTCGCTCCGTCAGTCTAGTAGCAGCCGGTAGTCAAGCGACGACGCAACCAGTTGCGTGTGTGTGTCTCGAGGAGGCCTCTCAGAAACAGAACAAAACAAGTAGGCCGGCCTTTGGGTGCCATCATACCACCGTTACCAGGTTACTGTGTGAATAATAGACGCACGACTGTGCAGTACCGCCGAGTCGTCGTCCACACTGGGATCTTTCTTCCTTAAGTAAAGGAAACGGTGGCCAAATGATGTTGATGTTGAGTGTGATTAAAAAAAAACAAAACAAAAACACCTGGGCTTTGCTGCTTTGATTGCGGTGGATGATGTTACCATATTTGAGCCAACTAAGAGTGTTCGTCACATATCGTATGATTATTGAGTTACATTAATAAGACATTACACCATCGATGTTAGTAGTAGCGCAACGCGGATAATCTCCTATGTGTTCTGCCCATTACGTGTCCATTACGGTTTCCCCTCTCCCACGTCCGTCCGATTCTTCATGTACAAACGCTACGGTCGTATAGTTTTTTTTCTCTTTCGCATTCGCCAGCTAGCTACTACAACTCAGCGAACTGATATATTGTTTGTTGGCACGCTCAAGTTTGCACAAAGCGTCCATCTGTTGTGTGTTCAAGTTTGTTATTGTTTTACACTAACCACAGCTCTATGCCACGCGCGAAAAGGATGTCCATCAAATGGTTCCGCGAAATCTTCTTACACGCACAAGCTGATATTTCCTTTCACCAACAACGGGGGGAGGGACGGGATTAGATGTCGCGTTTGCAGTTTGCACAACGGAAAGAAAACAATCGATCGCAACAATTCCTTTCAAAAGTGTCCACTTTGTTGTGGCCTACGCCAAATTTTCACATCGTGCAAAGAGAGTGTATGAAAGAGTTTTTTTTTTGGGAGAGGGGCAAGATGTAAATCTGTGTGTAAAAAACAGTTTTCTATTCAACCCATTCCGTCCAATGACTATACATACACACACACACACACATAACACACGTCCCGTCCATCGTCAGCAGCGCGAACAGCAACGATTCTTCTCTATTACTTGTGTGTTGTGAAACGTAAAAGCCTCAGGAGCAGTATTATCTCGCATTACTTATGGCAATTTCATATATATTCGCGTGTGTGTATGTGTGTTAGTGTGAGTCTATGTTTACTTTGGGGTATATATTCAGCATTACATTCGTTTACTAGATGGGTTGGCTTTCACTTATACAAAACGCACACAAACACACGCACACACTGTTAGGCGCGCGCGTCCATCTCATCTCGCATGAGGTTGGAGGATCTCAAACAGGTTCTATTACCTCTATCCCTGCCACCTTACTGAGGGTGAAGAATGGAGGTGGAGAGGAAGATTAATATTAGTATCTAAAGTATGTGTTTTGATTGAATTGAAGCGTTTTTGGGAACGATAGGTGTTGCGTTTGCGGGAATGAGGAAGATAAAGTAGAGGGATGTGTGTGTGTGTGTGTATAAAAATCAACATTATAAATTATCGTAGCTGCAGCAGCGTACCTATCTCTTGCTGTTTTTTTGTTTTTTAATATCTCCTCCTATCCCCCTCCATTACTTTGCTCGTTCAGATTCCAATTCGGTTTTGTTTAATATATACTTTCACAACAAAGTATTGCCATTATATTCCTGCACCGCTTACGTGTTTTTTCGTCCTTCATTTTAGTTTGTTTCAACCTCTTCATGCCACTCGAATGGCGCGAAAGAAAACCCACATTAACTAGCCATCAACCAGCTGCACGGTTGTTGCTGCCTGTAGAAACCCCCTGACAACTTCCCCTCCTTCTTATCGCCCTTCTCTCGCGGTTTCTCTTCAACATACAATTATGCACAGCTAAAGAGCGAGAGAGAGAGAGAGAGTGAGTGACACACAAAGAAGAAGAAGAGTTCAATTAATTACGCTTATCCGTGACGCCGAGCTCACGCAGCAGTTAGACAACTCTCAAACACACACACGTGCAGGGTTAGTTAACGTGCGACGAAGTGATGATAAGAAAGTCGTCCTGTTGTTGCTGTGTTGCTGTGCGATGCGCCAGGATTGGATTTGCTAATCTAATCATCTGCGGTGGTCGGAGGCGGCAGCCTTTCCGTCTCGTTGCGCCGTTGCACCTCTATGTTGCACTTATTACTTTTATAAATATGTAACATCTATCCTTTCTTACATACTACAGAGTGTTTTTAGCCTTCCGTCTACGCCTGCTTGATTCATGGTTTTCCTTCCCTCTCCCTCACTCACTCTCGCTATATATGAATTATATATAATTTTCTGTTCTTTTTTGTGTTCCGAAATTTCGATTATATGACCCAACGATGGCGATTCCTCGACACGTGCGTGTGACAAAGTAGTTCGATTTACAAATGTCAAAAAATAAAGACAAAACACAAAGAGTTCAAATCATCATCACCATGCAAACAAACACAGGGACGCATACATATTCTTACAATATAAAACGTCATACAATACATATATATATATATAGTGTGTGTATGAGTGAGTGTGTGTAAAAAAAGAAAACAAAAATATTAATTCAATATCTTTTCCCTAAACAAGCTGACACTCTCATTTCCACTCTTACACAACAGCTACCAGCAACCCCTCCCGTGCTGGAGAGGTTTGCACTAGCTGCTTTTCGATGATCACTTGATTCGAGAGACTTATTTCCCTGTGCTCAGCTCATAGACAACAGCCTCACACATCCTTCGTCCTTAACACAAACACATTAAAACTTAAACCAAATGTTTATACGAAATTTGCATTAGCCCCGGTAGCGTACGACGCACGCCACATACCTCCACAAATCTGGGAATGGATCAACCACTCCCATTCTCGCGACCCTCCTCCCCACGCATACATACATACATAAACACTTTGAAATCATTACGAACCTCATCGGAACCACACGGCTTCGTTCCGTGGAGGTTACCGACAGTACGTGCAGGAGAAGAAGGTGCGTGCGCGCATGCACAACAAATGCATCACGTTTATCAAATGCGATCAATCAATCCCTTCTCACGTGTATATGTGTGCCGGTTCTTCTTCTCATCTCGTTCCCACTACTACCTTCGTTCGTTCATGCCGCTCGTCTTTCTACTAATGCTAAGTTGTTGTTGTTGTGTTGTTGTTTGCCTCGCACTGTCCGGCGAATTTCTTTTTTTTTTCGAGCCAACTTCGTTCCTTTCAATTGCGTGGTTCAATTCTCATATGCATCGGTTTTTGTGTGCGCGTGTGAGTGTGAGATATTTTCCCCTATTTGTTTGCTACCTTCAGCATACACACACACACGTGTACAATCCGTTGGAACGTTTGTTGATGGTTGCGACACAGCGCGTGGCTCTTTTTAGAAATCACCGTCACTCGAGTCCATCGAGTAATCTCAGGCGTAGAATTCTCGGTTGTTCGCATTCTTGGCGTAGGTGTTGGCCGTCGGCGATCGCTTCGGTTCATCCAGCGCGTACGATCCTTCGTCCTTTTTTCTCATCCGATACACGATGAACATTACGACCAGTATTGCGCACAGCAACCCGACGACCGCTCCTCCGATGACAGCTGGCAGTAGAAGAAGAAGGAAGAGGGTGTTGTGTTTAGTTCGTTTTTCCAGCGAACATACGTTGTTCGCGAGCACTCACCTGCCAAAATGCCAGGCTGCGCAAAGAAGCTGGCCGTCCGGTCATCGTTCTTGGCGTTCATTATCAACACACCGCTGCCCGCACCGTACTGGGGGTTGTCGTGATGAATGATGCCTTCGGTGGGCGTAATGTGGTGCCGGGGCAATCCACCGAGGTCGAGATCGTTGTCGACTGTCTCAACCAGATCACCGCCTCGTGAGTACACACCACCCGATGACGACGACGACGATCCCGACGAGGACGAGGACGATTTACTATTATCCTTGCCAATGGGCACTGTTTGTATTAGGTGCAAAACAAAACAAAAAAAAACGTTAGTGAGAAACCGAAAGAATGACGTTATTGGACGAAAGAAGGAGTTAAAAATACACTAGAGCAAGAGAGCGTTAAAAATGAAACTAAAACTCGAAATAGCTAGCTTGCATTGAAACGCAATTGAAAAACAAAAAAACTCAAACTCAAAACCAAACTTCGCGCGCCTTGCCTTCTCGCCTCACGGGACAACAATTCCAGGCCTGGGTCCAGCGCACGAAATGTAAAACAATAAAAAACATAAACACATCGGTTTGTGGGCGATGACATTATGTATGAGCGAATGAACAAGGACTAAATGGAATGTAAATGGAGACCACACATTGATTGATATGAAAATGAACGTTTGGCATAATATACACGACTCTAGTAGTTTTTTTTTTGCATATAGGACGAAGAGTAGCACGCGAGTAATGAGAGCAATGAGATGAATAATGTATTGTACGTGAAACATCGAAACAGAAAGAAAACTGTAATTAATAAATGATCTCTGTTTTTCATGCCGGCAAAAGAAAGTGCAAACGAGGTGATCGTTAACGGTAAGAAGTTTGAAAGAGTGGAAAGAAATTATGTAAGCAATAGAAACACGTAGTAACTCATGCACAATAGAATTATGTTAGGACGTTAAGAAAAAAAAAAAGAAAAAACGTTGAACTGGGTTCAACGAACGAACGAACGAACAACGTTATTACAGAACGGTTACAGAGAAACAACAGATACCAGACCAGCAAGAGTCAATGGGAAGACAGACGGTAAATAGTCAGTAATGGTTTATAAGAATAAGAGCGCGATAGAAGGCGTTTAAAAAAACGATGTTTGGAAAACAGAAACCTACGGCATACGTTTGTCTTCACCCCAAATAGCTCAACAGTCCTCTCTCTTTCTTCTGACGAGGTCAGAGGTCAGAAAGTGACTGTGGTGTTTGTTTATAAATATATATGTGTGTGTATGTGTTTTTCTTATTTTTTTGGGTTATTCGCACATTATTCGATTGTTTTATGTTTTCGCATGTTCCACAGGAGGTTCCTGGAGAGGAGAGTTTGAATTGGTTTGTTTGTTTTTTCGTTTCCTCATCCCTACACATAATTGCTGTCCGAAAAGGAACTGAATACACGTAGTACACGTTGTTGTAACGTTGCGATAGTGAATGGAAACTGGTGATAAATTACTTAGGGGAGTGGGGGGAGTAGCCAACGGTTCATAGTGGTACTTCAAGGAAAGTTCAGGAATCGGAAACCGTTCGAGGCACAATCTAGGCGACTCTGGACTGGAGCATTGATTGAGAGATCCAGATTCGCAGCTAGAGTTCGCACCCCAAAATACTATCACAATTTCCATTCACTAACGCCACCAACGGCTATAACGTTGAGCGCGGATTGAACGGATGTATGACCCGTCATCCATGTGCGGTCGCTAGTGGATTAGAACCTTTTCGAAACAGGGATGTTCAGGTAAAGTTTACCGGATAAATGATAAGTAGTAGGAGTAGTAGTTATAATGGTATAAAAAATAAGCCATGCACAAAACAAAAACTGACTATCTTCGTCGTCGGTGGTCGATGGATCAACGATGGGTAGGTTGGTGTCTGTGTAGAGATCATTATCATCATGATCACCTGAGCCGGGCAGGTTGTCGCTGGTACCAACAAGACCACCACCGCGTACTATGTTTAGATTGTTGCCACCCGCGGACGCTGACGACGACGACGACGACAGGGAGGATCGGCTCGAGGTGGAATCTTCGTCATCGTCTCCGAACCCGGAGCCGGATGCTTCGTCGTCCTCCTTCTCTAGATCGTCACGCACCTGTGGCAAAGGTAGTTGAGAAGAAACAAGCAAGGACACATATATTAAACATTCATACGGCCACCACCACCACCCAAGAAAACCTTACTTCGCCACGGCTTCCAGAACCTTCCAGACCGTCATCGTCGATGTAGATATCATTTTGGTTCGATGGAGCTGCACCGAAGGATGAACTGCTGTCGAGGTTTAGGTTGCGGTTATTGGAATTCTGAAATGGAAGAGAACAGCAGCAAAAACATTGGATTAAAAATTGCTACCCAACACTGAAAAGTGTTGGAAATCGCGTATGGTGGCAAGTTAGGATATAAGGATGATATTGCTCCCCCGGGAACTACTATGACGGCGATGATGATGATGATGACGTCTTTGGGACGGTGTGTCCTAGTTTATCGTACCCTGTCGCTCTCCTTTTCTAACGCGCTCTCCCGCTCTCTCTCTCTCTTTCCTTCTCTGATGTGAAGAAACGTCCGTTCGTCCACAATCACAATAGCCTCCTGCCTGAAACATATTCTTCTTTTCCCTGCACGACCGGTAAATACTAGTATCGATTTTCGGTGCGTTACTTCGGTTACGCTAAATTGCATAACTGTGATAACGCACCTAACCACGCCAAGCTGAACGTTGAACGAGATGGTGTGAAAAGTTCGACACACACTGGATGTAAAGGGACAGAGTAGAAAGAGAAAGGAAGTAAGAGTGTTTCGAGTGGGACACTGAGAACCTTCCGCTTCAAGCTCTACCACTGCGAAAGCTATTCACAAAGTTCAGCAGGAAGAATGGACGGAGGAGGAACAGAACATATCCACATAAAATCATCCACTCGCACGCGTCATCGTCGTTAGTTAAAGAGGGGGGCTGGCTTCTAGCACCGAAACCGACTACCGAAAGGCCGAAAGGGATCCTAATTAAATTACCTATACACCACACCTTTCTTTATACCGCTAGCCATACTGGTGGCGGAATTGTATAAGCGGAAACGCTTGGCACGGTTTAGGTTATGTTTGACGGTACACATTCCCAACGAAGGAGGCTTATCCATTTTTGTGTTTTAAAAGTTTTCTTCTTCCGTGCTGTTCTTCACCATTTGCGCGACTAGCAGTTTTCTCCGAACAGCTCATTTCCCTTCACCCTACGACACACACACACACACACACACATGGTGCGCAACCCAAAGGTTTCGGGTTGCAAAGCAATCGTGCAGCGGAGCAGGCCATGGAAAGTGTGTGGAGAAATGGTGCAAAAAATTCGCCCAAAGCCGCAACGGTCACTTGGAATGTCCTTCTCTTCAACATTTCGCACATGCCATGCCAGCATGCTGTCTGTCGGACAAAGGAAGGGATACACGGAGGTATATGCACCTTCCTGGACTCTGACTTCTGCCACGTTGCACACACACACACGCACCCAAATACCCTCTGTTCCCTTCGAAGGATAGGATAAAGATGAAGGACGGGCACGATGCTTCACGGGAGAGAGACATAAATAAAAAAAAAGGACATGCCGTGTCGAGGAGGCGACCGTTTCGCCCGTGAACCTTTTCTCCGTCCTTACTTCGAGCCTTCTTCACAACTTCCCGGAAGGACACACCAAAACACACACATACACACACATACACATACTCACACCCAACAAAACAACGGGAAACTGATCATAAATTATAGTACGAATGTCGCTTGGCATGGACATACCTTGCGATACCTAAGGTAGCTCTTTTTAAGGACTCATCCAGAACGCACACTGACACTCACACCATACCGCGCTATACGATTCAAACGGCACGAAATAAATGCACTGCAGTAATAATCATCGGTCGTCCTGTTCCAGGATGTTCCTGCTGCCAAACTCCGTGCACACCGAAGGACCGAGACACGCTCGAAACAGCCGTCAACCGATGGAAGTGAGATGTGGCTAAGTAGACAACCGTACCCGAGTTTTTGAGAGCAAAGGCGAGATCGAAGAGTAAGCACTTGCACTCCTCCCTTACGAAATGGCGGATGGGCAGTAATCTCTTCAAATAAAATTAAAAAAAAACAAATTTACCCCGTTTCGATGTGGACTGGTTGTGCTCCACGAATCGAGAAGCTTTCGAGAACGTTTCTTCCGTCGTCGCCTCCTGGGTTTGTTTGTTCTAGATTTAATGTGTGCTGCTCCAACAACACCCAGCTCGGTTTCGATCCATTTTATCCTCTCTGAGAGGTCGGATTCTCAGACACAATGCTCGCGGTTTGGTTCGTTTTTTTGGGGGAGGCGGCTGTCTCCCATAGCGACGGTGATAACATGGTACGGACCGAATCCAAGCAGCCACCAAGGCAAGTTCTGCCCTTTGGGACTGGGTGTGCTTCTGATGGTTCGATGATTCCCCCAACGCTGCGTCATGCTCGTGAAACAAACAACGGAAGTGAGTCGATGAACATGCGCGAGCGAACGGAGAGAAAATTTCACATTTCCATTTCACAACACTCATTGGAAGCTCGCGCAACGCAACGCACCGACGGAGGAGACCAAAAAAGCTCCAGGTGCTCCACCACAGCCTCCATAAGCTCTGCAGTGAGATCTTCGACATCTCACTTCACTGAGATGAACTCACCGAGGGAAAGCTTTTTCCGTGAGAAAAGCTTATACAGCAAGCATCATCATTGTGTCATGTTTGACGTTTGTGTGACAACTACAGTCGAGGAGGACATCACTAGCTTCCAAAGGACATCGTCTCAGAGATTTTTTTCTCTCAAAATGGAACCACATGAAGTAGGGAAATGGAGCAAACTTGTGGCGTCTGATTCGTTCCAAGGTCCAACGCAGACAACCAACATGCAAACGATGTCGTAATTCCGGGGTTTTGTATAACATTTTGCTCCATTTTCAAACTATATTTTAATCCAACTTCTCTGGTATGCAATCCTGTCGATGGAAGGGCGATAGGAAACAGTGCTTCTCTCCACTTGTCAAACAGGCTAATATTCACGACCACAAGGAGGTGTAAATTGAAAGACCACTCCCCGAGCACTCATTATCATGCCATTTCTCATCCAACAATTCTAATTAATTCTAGACATCGCGTTCACAATCCCCCCCCCCTCCCCCCCCCCCCAACTCTCACTCCTAGTTCCACACATTAAAAGCTTATTGAAAACGCTCCATTATCACTCAAATCGTTTGGTGTTCGAGAACGAGATAGAGCGATAGTGAAATGTCAAACAAAACAAAACAAAAAACAACCAAACAAACGATGAGCCCTAGATATGAGCAGGAACATGCAGCACCACAGGAGAGGAGAAAGATGGAAATTTGGCATTAAAAAACATGAGAAATAAATAAGCCAGCATAATACGCTGTTCGGCTTGGCACCACCCGCCCTCAAGCCGGCACTACTGTACTGTGCATTGCTGCGATGGGAGGAAAAAAGCACTACACAGTGCGGTGTCGCAAAACAGTGCCGTTGTAGCGGAGGCCGCAGGCGTTGGGTAGATTGCACCAACGATGATTGTATTTCTTGCCTTTCTTTGCCTTTTTTTTTATTTTCCTCCACTCTCTTTCTCGCTCAACAAACTGTGAGCAGTGGTTCATTATTTTCTGCGATTTTCTTCTACCTACGCGTTTTTTTTTAATTTTGTTAAAGCATCCAAGTATCATTCGCAAATCTTTGGTATAATCGGAGCTAATGATCTTCCTTTGGGGAAAAGAGACATAGACAAAAAAAAACGATCGTCATACTAATTTGAAAGCCACTTTAATGATGTTCAATATTTATTTTCTCTCCCGTAAGACGAATGATGAAAGCTAAGGTGTGTTGGAAACGCACACCAAACTATTGCATTCCTTTCTATAGCCCCCTGCACCGTCAAAGGTACTGATAAAAGTGGTCCCAGGCATGAGGTATACAAGCAGATCTCCTATCATACGAACAATGAACAATTTTCGCAATGAACATTCCATACTTCCGAGCAGCGCTCTGCATTCTATCCAAAGCTTAAGTAGTGTTTTGTAGAAAAAAACAACATTCTTGTTTAGCTTGTTTAGTAAATATTTTCCGCACATAAAATGTAGCTGTTTTTCGTAGCGTAGTTTTCCGCACGCAATAATTACCATTCGTTCCCAGTTCACCAATTGTAATCCAAATGTAAAGGTATATTCTTTGCATCTATCTTTCTCATCGATAGTGAGTGATTAGTGAAAAATTACGCAGTATTTCACCGCGTTATGGCTTTTCCATTTAATAAGGGAATTGTATTCTGCATCTAGCGTCATTAACAGTACCCACGACTGCCATCAAAACAATCTTTGACCACACCAAATGTTCTCCTAAACATTCTTATGTTTCGTCTGTTTTTGGACAGCAAGACTATTTTTAATAGTTTACATTTACATGAGCAATCGCTTCCGAGCGACAGTACACTCGTGCGGTAAAGTGTCAGCAATCTAGCCACATTTTTCAGAACGCTTTAAACTCCATTGTTTTGTCGGTTTTGCTCCAATTCACGAGGATGACAACTTCACTCGCTATAACGAGAACGCGAAGAACCGAACCGCAAAAGCTGCAAGCCGAAGCGATGGATGCATTTTGGAGTCGTCGCCCCCTGTCGCTTTGCCCCGTGTCTGTGTGTTCTAAGGAATCACTGCTCCTCGAACCATGAGTTCACTTTATGGTCTTGATGTTTTGCGGTTATGGTGGTGCGCGTTCAAGCAAGACAATCGGAAGGTCTGAAGAAGCAACATACGGAAGGGAAACATAAAATATGACCAACACAAATACATTATTCACCCCCTAGTTTCTTCCCTTCCTTGGCTTAGCCGATGCACTGCAGTCCTGCAACACACAATTTGCACAAATCGGCCACAATTGCACTATGCACAATCGGAACGAAGAAGCAATGGGGCTTTCGTCGCAAGTTTTGTAGTCTTTCCGAGTATGGCCGAGTTATATTCGGACACAGAAGCAACGAGATAAAAGCAAACAGACAACACAAACACACACACATACGCGTGCACACAAGGCACATCCGTCGTCGCATTAGTGCCGCGATGCAAAATGAGCCAAAGTTTACGACCATGCGCCCATCATCCATCCCGATGGATGGCCATCTCATCTCGTTATTTTCTTCCGCCAGTGTCCACAACACAAAACGCACAAGAGACAAAGCAGCATTGTGCCGTTTTGCTGTATCGTCCTGGTTTCCAAATAGAACCGATTCTGAGTCCCAGAAACTACTTAAATCTGCAGCCAATGTGTTATAACGAGAGTGTGCTATATCTGTCCGGTTTAATCAGGAAGAAAGCAAAAAAAACGGTGCCATTCCCAGTGCGATAATTATCGAACCGAGAAGAATTCATACATATATCGCGCGATGTATTGCCTCACAAAAGCCAATAGAATGATGTAGTCTGCCGTAGCGTGATGATGTATGCGAGCGAGTAAGAAGCAGCAACAAAAAATGAAAACAATTAGTGTTTGCTGCCATTGCTGCTGCTGCTGCTGCTGCTGCTGCTGCTGCTGCTGCTAATTTCAATTTCAATCGCAAATAAATTGTGACGAGAGCATTGGCTCTTCCAAGTAGTTTACAACGAGTGCGCGATTTTGTTGGAATATAATCCACAACGTTGGAAGATTTCTAACAACTGTACAATCGTCACGAACCCCAACATAAACCGATCCCAAAGCCAAACGCCCTTCCTCTCTCCCACAGTGTGCCCACAATTCTTGTCCGCTTAGACGTCCATACAAGGCGTAGCTTCTATCTGAACACATTGGAAGGGAGGAGCAAGAAAAGAAAAAGGGGAAAAACAATATGCCAACGATCGTAACAAACGAACCAAACCGGCAGCGGCTTCTTGATGAACTGCGTTTGATTACTCAAGCGCAGGCAATTTGGGTAACGCTACCGTGCGCTCCGACGACGACGACGACGACGCCGTCGTGAAGGAAATAGAAATTTAAACCATCAATCTGATTTCGGTGGACAACAGGCAGGCAGCAGGCAGCAGGCATGCGGCACGCGGTGGGATGGCCTTCGGGTTCTCAGTTCTGAGTTCGTTGTTCATATCAACCACGCAGATGTTGTTTACTTAAACCATCCGTCGTCCCCCATCCACATTCACCGCAACATTCCGATCTTTCCGACGGCTGCCGCGGCTTTGCTGTGGAACCTTGCTCGCGGGAGAGAAATTGTTGATCGGAAATATGAGACGGAGCTCCTCGGAACGTGATCTTCTGGCGGTACACAGATTCACAATAGCGACAGGTCTAATTTTCACGTCGAATCTTGTGCTAAAAACACGGACGATTATATCTTCAAATCGATCATTGCGAAGAAAAGGTGAAAACAAACCTTCCCAAGATGATTGGCAACAACGGACAACATATATTTGAACTGTTTTCGTAAAATTTTCATAGGAAAACTAAAATGTTGGCGTTGGCGTAATCCAAAAATTACAATCCCCGGCCAGCAGGGAAAAAGGTATGATCCATGTATTCTTACAACATGTCGTAAAGCCGGTGCACAAAACGCGAAAAACATTCAAAAACCACCCAAAGCCAGCTGATAAGTAAATCTTAATAATCTACATGTTTTTCAACATTAAATTCTACGAAATGAGAAAAACACTTCGTCCTGCATTCCAGACTTCCACAAACGTCAGCGTGTTTGTTTGTTTGAACAGCACGAAATTCCCATAAGCCATGAGCGGAAAACACACTGTACACACATACACACACAGGAGACTGATAGTGCGCGCCAACTGATAACAAGACGAGTGTCTAGTGGAAGGTGCATTAAAGCAATCGAAACATGCATGCCACTCATTCATGGGTAGAAAGAAGAAGAAATGTAAACACATTCAATAAACTCGAAACGATAAGATAAGAATTGATTGCATGGTGCCGTAGTCGGCATGGAGGGATTCATTCAATGTTTATAATTTAAAAAAAAACCTAATCACATCGTGATGCAAATCCGATTACACTCGACGGCAACCAGATTGTCCGCCAGGGCCATGGGGTGAGCTTGGGTGAGATTGGAACGACTGTGGGCAATTTTTTAATTGCCAATCGAATTCGAAAGAATCTTAAATGACTTATGATAAGGACACTTTACCCCCTTTGCCGTAACGACTGACTTCCCTCCACCACTGTTGGACGTATGATGCAACATCGCATCACTTTGGCGACTTTGGCAAGCCGCGTTGTTGCCGCGTATGAGAGGTTTGCAATTTATCAATTACCCCTCGCCTTGGGAGGTTTGGGTTCGGGGTTGTTGGTGGTGTGCTTGCTGGTTGATCTGAAGGTCGATATCGGGTTATGTTGGGTCGGAAAAAGGCGGTGGTGGCAAATGTTCAATGCCTCGCAAACCATGGACACCCCCCCCCCTCCTTCGTCCCCCATAGGCGCTTCTCACCCACCTCAAGAAGGAAAGACATTATTCCCGTCCCCGAAGAATGTGTTTAGCGGCGTCTTCGTCGTTATCGGGCGGAAGACACACCAAGAAGACATACCGGCCTCCTCCACCCTGACGTCCGGAGTAAAAGCAGGAGGAGATTGGACCACCGTTACCCTTAGGGTGTGCGGTGAAAAAGCGCTGGCATAAAGAGAACACCCCGAACAACCGGATATTTAATTCCAGCACGATCTTTCATCTTCCTTTAGCCAAACGCTAACGCCACACAAACGGGCGCCTTGTGGCTCCTTCCTCCTTTCGCGGGGAGCTTTCCAAGTTTCCTTTATCGGCTTCCTGCCCACAATCCCCCTGCTCTCCTCCGAGACCCATCTTCCTTCCTGTATCCTTCGCACCCGGGAGTGCGGAGGTTTGCAGCGTCGACAAGCAAACAGCGTTGGAATTAAATTCAATATTCGTAAGGCCGTCGGGCTTTAAATGTGCGCTCGAAATCGAATGTCGGGGATATTCGTTCTCGTCGGTGTTTGGCGTCAAGACGCTTCGAGACGATTACCGCAAGGCTCGACGACTGGAGAAAGGTAAAAATTGGATTCACCCGAATAAGCAAAAAAAACTACAACAAGGTTTCGCCGTTGCAGCGATCAAAGACCGAAGAAATCGGGACGGGATCTTACAAAAGCTTACCTCGGTCCCTCGTCCAACCCAATCAAGGCGACATAAAATATGCGCCCGTCGTGGGCGTCTGCTACAGGTGTAGATCCATGGGCGCGCGCACGTGTGTGTGTGTGTGTTAGCTAGGTAGCAAAGTCCCATTAAATACAACACTTACTAGGTAGGTAGTGAGAGGAGGAGGTGTTTGCTTCCAAAGCGAAGCGATCAGAGCGGAAGCCGTTGAGCCGAAAGAGCAAAGGTAAAGCTGATGTTTCGAAGCCGTCGTCAATCGTCGGTCGGTAATCGAGAGCGCTTTTTCCGTTCTTTTCAAATCATGCCAAGCCGCCTCTCTCGCGTCACGCATCTTTGATATTTGATGACCCGAACCGAAGCTAATGCTGTTGCCAAAAAAAACAACAACAACAAAAAACGAACGCGACGAAACACGTTATCGAGTCAGCGAGACGCCCACGACAGCAAACCGACAGAAGACTGTCTTTAACATAAAAAACGACACTCCTGCCACCTTAAACCACGCGAACCGGTCGGTCGCTCGGTCGGTCGGTTTTCGTCGTAGTAGGCGCCCGCCGAAAGGCCTACTACGCGATTTTCTTTCGTCAACAACTTTCCGTTCCCAATACTGCACGCACCACCACCATCACTTCCACCACCACCACCCACCATCATCACTCGACAGCAGCAACTCAACTGCAGGCCCTCGGGCACAGTGGCGCAGTGGTGCCGCGGTCTGTGTGTTGTAACACCTGGTCCCTTTTTTATACACCGGGCTTGAGGGGAACAACAACAGCAGTACCACAAATGGAGGAAAAAAATCCTTCATTTTCAAAATAAACGCCAGCGGGTGCGTTTTGAACTCCTGCTGGAATTTCTGCGACTGGTGTCGCCTTTGCAGAAGCGACTGCAAAAAAAAAATCTCCATAGGGCTTCTCTCTCGCGACAAACGAAACACAAAAAAAAGCCCGGTAATTACAAGTCGCGCGCAAAAAAAAAGGTTAATCGAAGAACTTTCACAAGTCCACACTTGGCACATTATCGGCCTACATTCCCGGAGTACAAGAACCAATCATGCAACGCGTGGGAAGTGGACCAAAGTGGTAAAATGATCTAAAACATATTCCACACCCACACACACACACACAAACATTATAGCAAATACGTTGTTCCGTATCTGTGGAAGATCAATATCGAACGGACACGTCGATAATGGGACTAGCGGCGCACCCTGGCAGGATACGCGACCGGTGGCTACTATCAAGGATTGTGTTGAAACCCTTTTTTCCCCTGCAGGACTCCTTCACTTCCTCCTAAAGGGGGCAGGGTCTAGAGAGGATCGATTGGTTCGTATAATGTGTGTGACGCCCGGAAGGATGGGAGGGGGAAAACACGAAACGAACACAACATGGCATTAGTCTTTGTCGTCGTCATTGTGTGGTGCGATATTCCAATCAGTTTCATTTGAGATAGTGAGGAACAACAAATGGATTTGTGTCTATTCATCGACTCGGGTAGGAGCTTGTGTGAGGATTCATTTATGCTGCCTTGTGAGGCCATATGGGGGCTTCTTAGCCCTCTGAAAAACGCCTGGCGTACTTGCGTGTTGAGTGAACGAAATTAAATCATCAAACAGAATGAATAAATCGAAACATGATCGGTTTGGGGCATTTGGGGCAATCTAAGAAGATCCAAATGAGCACTGACTGGATACAGTCAATACAATTGGATGGGTCGTCACAAAGGAAAAGGAAACCCATTCGTGGCATCCTGGCAGTGTCTTAAACTTGCCTAGTGGCTTTACTCGTCTTTATTCCACCTGCGAAACCTGTTTCCTACCAAAACCTCCGCCATAATATGAACACACAAAACATCTTACACTCTCATTAGCATAGTCTCCAGTGAAGCAAAAAGCCACCGTCTCCGGGCCCTCCTATCGTTTGTCGCCCTCCCTGTCCGTCGATGGTGATCGTCCTTGATCAACCCGTTTGCATATATGCTTCATGTCCCACATGCCTCCTACCATGTTTGCCGTTCCCTTCCCCGGGGGTAACCTACGAAAGTCTACGAGCACGCGCTGTAAACATACCAGTGACTGAAAAAGCCTCCTATTCGAGTGGAAATGTTAGACCCGTTTGGAGTAAAACAAGTTCCAGCATACAGAAATGTGTATCGCACACATCGGCGAAATTTCGCCCCATAGAGTCCGTCATTCATGTGCGAGTAGCAGAAATAAGGAGTCTTTCGGAGGAATCATTTCGCTGACATCGTCCCATACCCAGTTCAACAACAACACAACAACAAGCACCACAGACACGTGCGTGTAAGGGTAAACCCGCACACGATAGTCGGATACGCCATCTGGTGGAATTTTTGTTCCCCCCACACGTATGCTTAATTCCTCCACATTCTCGTTTTTCCTCCCTCTAACGCTCTGCTCGAGCAGCCAGGAAGGGGAGGGGAGGATGTTCTATTGCGTGTTCTCCATTGTTGCTGGCTGGTGGTTGGCTGGCTGGCTGTCGTTCTTGATTATGCACTGCGGCCATCGTTTGCGGTTCACATCGCTCATGCCCACACCCGGACCCTCCCATCCACCATGTTCGTTCGATCCGCAAAGATTACACCAGCAGCTCACACCCACACACCCTGCGGTTGGCTGGGCACAGGGGATGTTGGAGGTGTTCTCCATAGCATGCTCGGTTCATTCATTCATTCATTCCAAGCAAGCAGCAGGCACTGCTGCTGTGCGGGTTGGGTTGTCCTCCCTTCCTGCCTCTTTCTCCTTTCGCACCAAAGACACCTTAGAAAACGATTCTTACGCACTTTTTATTCTCTCTTTCTCTCTCTCTCACTTGCATACACACACACGTACAAACGGACGCACAGGCGCACGGACGTGCTGGTACTAAAGAGACGAATGAAGCGGAAACGAAACGCAAGTTTCCCATTTTCCCTTTTCGGGTCCTTCTTGGCTTGCGTTAGAGGCTCCCTTTTATTGCACCAGACGAAGGAGGAGAAGGGGCCGGGAAAGGGCAGGAGGTGACAGTCGAGACCAGCAATCGTAGGGACTATAAAATCAATATAGATACACAACATCGCATCAGCTCACACACACACACACATTTGTGGTCACAAACGGTAACACAGGCGCACGCATCGCCCATGCACACACGCATTACAAGAATCTCTGTCTCACCCGCACTCCATCTCGTTCTTTCTCGAACGTACACTTGCCCACACACCTTCTATCAAACTAGAAAAGGGAATCACGCACACAACTAAACGCTAAATTACTCCCAGCAAACACACACACGTACACGTTTCCTCGCAGTCCGTCTCACTCACGCACTCGTTTTCGCAGTAGGCGTAAGCAAACCTTTCCCTTTACATCTCACTGGTGTGAGAAGGAGAAGCAGAAGGAAAGTTGTGCAGAGAGACGAGCGTGTGTGTGTGTGTAAATACGTGATTGACTTTAGGAAGAGATTGGGTGGAAGAGTGGAATCGGCAGCGGGATCTCGACAGACCCGATCGAGAAAGTGAGAAAGATCATCGTACTCACACGTCTCACTCACGATGAGACGAGACGGCGGCGGGGCTCAAATTCATGGAAAAAGCAACACCAAACTGGCCGTTTCCAGTGCGTGCACACATACGCAAACATCCCGATTCCCGATTCTCCGTTCGTTCCGCCGCACTTTCCAAAACGTTGGGTGATGGAAGGGCTTCCTCACGCGCGTGCATCCGTGAGGGTGCGACAGTAAGGGGAGAGATAGAGAGGAGGAGGGCGCGTTATTCTGAGATTTATTTAAGCAGTGTGAGCGAGAGCGCAGTAATATGAGTATATGTATGTGTGAGAAGTAGCAGCAGTAGCCAGCATCCGCCGCCGCCGTCACGGTTTGTTGTTTCATCTTCTACGGGGGAAGGAATCGGGAAAATGGACAATAATAATACCTGATCGTTCTCGTTTACTGCGGCCGCAGACGTAGCTGCCGCCACTGATGGCCACGGAATTGCCACGAGCAGCACTACCAGCAAGAAGGTTGCTGTAGCGGTCGCCAATGATGATGATGATTCGACTAGTTTCCTTCGGTTGGCACCGCGACCGCCGCCTTTACCACCGCCTTTGCTGTTGAACGTTTCGGGCGACATTTTATACTGCGTTCCTTTGGAGTCGGGTTCTACAATTTTCTTACGTTGGGGATTTTCCCACTACAAACACACACGCACACACAAACACAACTGGGGCTAGCTGGAGCAGCTAGGTTTGGACGGGTTTGTTATACTTTTTTTTGTTTAGCTATTATTTGATGCTCTGCGACCTGCGCTTACACAAATGCGAATATACGCATACACATGTATACACTTGCACATACAATTGCACACGCAATGGGGTAAAGAATGTGAACTACGAGGTGAGGAAGCAGCAGGAAAGGTGGTACCAATGGAAAAATCCTTTACACGCAGCAGAAATCACCACCACAATACGACACCCCCAAAGCTACACGGGAAGGTTGTTCCTTCCCTGCGATCAAGGATGTCGGAAGAAACACACATACGCACACTTCAAACAAAACTCCGCACACAGAGAACGAGGAAAAACACGATGCACTTTGTCACTTTTCCTGTGGTTACACGCTAGCAATGGATGCAATTTCCTTCGCTACCCTAGCAGCAACTGCGAGAAACGATTCTATATAAATTTTGACTTGCACCGTAAATTATTTTCCGTGGCACTACAGCTCACACAGAAAACGACCCACCACCATCAACGCCAATAACCACACAAACGCACACACACGCGCATTCCTGCCAGGCCGTGTACGACGATTTTTTCTTCCTTGCTCGCGACGATGACATGAACTGGACAACTATTGCGCTGAACAGTTGCTCGATTTCCACATAATTCCACAAACGACCGTGCACATTACTTGAGGAATCAGGGGACGAATGTACTACAATGCGCAACAAACAGCTATTAACCTTTTTATTAACAAATTTTTATTTATTCTCCAGAACCACAGCGCGCACACACAATCGCTCGAAAACAACACACACACAACTCATAATGACACATGTCAATCGAAACGAAACCCGAACAGATTGCCTAGCCTCCACATTCGCAGAGAGGCGGTTGTCGTAAATTATCGTTTTGAGCGTGATGAAACGAAGGAGCGAGATGCAAGAGAAAACAATTGCGAACAAACGTTCACAGAAAGCACTGGATTGCAAATTGTGGGAAAGAGACACAAAAAGAGAGAAATCAACGCTGGGGAAGAGACTTTTGTTTGCGCACTACAGGGTAGTCAATTGAAATTAGATAAATTAAGTTAAAATAATCGCTTAATCTTATTCTTAATCTTATTTATGTTCCCCATCTCGAAAATATTAATAGCATCACAAAAACCTTACACAAGTGATTTATTGTATCGTGTTTGAAAATGCTAGACGTCATTATTTTGGACATTTGCTACATGTACATCCCTATAGTGTCACGAATATTACCGAACGTGTTCGAAAATCCAAAGTTTGGAAAAATTTTCGAATATGGTTTCGAGCCAACATGCCAAGCTATGGATACAATTGCGGAATTGGTATAGAGAATGAGAGACTGAAAACCCTTAACATTGCGAAATTGATGAACAATGCGAAGATTACAAAGCTTCAGATGTCGTATGATAATAGATCTGGTATAAATTATGAAATTTTTTTATTTAAAAGTTCGACTGTCAACTTGTTGATCAAGGTTAATATATATACTAACTACAGAAGGACTTGGACTGTTGAACGCTAGTTGGAGCATAATATTTCAAAATAAAACCCACATAAGGCAGAAATTGAATATCATCATCACCTTTATTAATTCATCAGATCGAATTTGTTAAGAAAACGATAGAATCCAAGCTTTCAAAAGACCCGTGTTTTGACAGCAAAGCTGGTCCAAATTGTCATTGACAGCGCGCCAGTCGCGAGTTGTTTACATACACGATTTGTTTGAAAGAGCTGTGCGCGTGTTAAAAAACAAGACGATCAAATCCAAACAGCGGTTCCTTCAACTTGCATTTTTCAGCTTTTTATTCTTTCCGGTCATGGAACGAGATGAAAACAGTATGGTCGACGGCGTGGCGCAGTTCTTGATGCCGACCAAATTCTCCTGCGTACGCTGGGTTCCGCATCAAACGGACGACGAGCGATTCTTCGTCACCGGTAGTTGGGGCGAAACGGTAAACAGTACGCGCCTGTGGAACCTTACATACGATGACCAACTGTGTGAAGCGAACGGGAACATAAATGCTGACATGCTGGCGATGGTGCCAACATGCAAGTCCATCTACTATGCAGCGAACGAAATAGTCGGGCTGGAATTCATGGACGATAATCATGTCACCAGCGTCACATCAGATGGTACGCGCATTCTTTTTGGGTTCGGTTGTGCATTTGTAAGCCTGATCCTTTATGCTTGATTCATTTGATTTCCCACAAAGGTGTACTCAGCGTTCTTAATTTGAACCGCGAATCGAGTATGTCGTATGATTTCAGTGTCAAGTGCACGATGGAAAATTTACACACCTGCTGCACGGGCGTTGCAGCCTTCAATCAGCACGTCGTTACGGCCGGTGAGGATGGATACGTGAATATTGTGACGGCCGATGTCGGGCGTATCAGCCGCACGATCAAAGATCCTGACAACACCAGCATCCAGTGCCTCGCATTCCTCTATCCGGACGTGGTAGTGGTCGGTCGACAGAATGGGCTGATCGATTGCTATGATACCCGCGAACCTACGGACAAACCTGTGTTTTGCGTCGAAACGTCCCACAAGAACGATCGGATGATGAACGGACCAACTTGCATTAGTCTCTTTCCAAGAAATCAACAAATCGTACGTGACACAAGCGACGGATTCTTCGATCCCGGTTGTTCAAAGTAACGATTCTCACTTGCATTTTCCTTTTCAGGCACTAATAGGGTTGGAAATCGGTTCGATCATCATGTGGGACATGCGCAACCCATACCATGCATCAGCCCTGATCGGTGATCACGTCAGTCCGGTGACAGATATACGATTTCCTTGCAATGAGAAGGGCATTATGTTCAGCGCTGATATGAACGGGATGGTTTCGCAGTGGAGTGTGAACAAACAGCCCGATTTTATTGAACAGTTCATCGAACGGCGCATGCCGCGGATACGAGAAACGCGCGCCATCAACTCGATGGATTCGAACAATACACATCTGCTTTGCGTCGGTGATCACGAATTGCTGTTCATGTTGGAATTTTAGTGCGTAGCCACATGATGATCTTCTGCGGAAAGGATGGAACTAAGAATAAAGAAATAAAATTTGTGCTTAATACTACAAATAATGGTTCCGGTGGGCATTTCTGCTAGCAGTAAAGTATCTGGAAAGAATCGATGCTTCAGTCCCTACAACATCTTGCAATGATCCTACAATGTGTTGAAAGCTAGAAGGGGTTTAAATATACGATCTGTTCGATCGAAATCTCTCCTTTGAACCGATACCAATCTGTTCATGGTTCATGGTTCACACGCTGATAATACGTAAACTGTAAACAGTCGATAGTGGCATCATAAACAACCACTTCTACTATGCCTCGAAAAGGAGATTTTAGGTGGAATCGCAGTAATAAAATACGTTACGAGTTGACCTCACTATTGATAATTGGTGTGGCTACACTGCCCAATAGTAGCTCAAGAAAGGTCGTAAGCAAACGTCGGTTCCTTTCCTTGCATAGATTTAACGTAACACTCGCACTATCAATCCTAGTGCACCATGGAAATGCAAATTAATTGCTAAATAAAGTTGCAAACTAGCCCGAAAGCAAAATGTACCGATAGAGGTCGCTATCATCAGTACCTACAAACCTACAAAAAATCAATCGTGCCTCGACCGCAATCACCAAAACCACACTATGTGTTCCCACACCCCTCCCCACAACCATCTGGCCTCACGCAACGTGTATAGTTACCATCGCGCATCCATTTGTGCAAAATGCTTCAAAATTATACCGCACCATTAAACTCCTGCCGCCCGGTGGTGGCAGCATCGGCGGCAGCGGCATTACCACTGGGCGCCACTTTCCCCGCAATTAACCCATGTGCGCCGGCGCGCGCGCGCGCGTTCGCTCGCGATGGGGATAATTACATACTAAATCTGGGTTGCAATTTTGGACAGCCTGCGAAACAACACTGGGAGGAAAGTGATAAAAGCAAAGCTTCCCCCTTAGTTTAATCATTCGCGTCGACGGGAGGAGCTGTTTCGATCGATTTGACTATCTTTTTCGCTCCATAAGACTAGTTTGACCGGCACAATGGAGCAAAAAGAAGAAAGAAAGAAATAAATCAATTGGCTTGAACCAATTTCACCTATTCTCACACCGCTCATTGCAAATTTAACTATCACTATCATTTTTATTTTTGTAATAACTGGCTGCTGCTGCTGCCCTCCTCCTCCCTTGAATCTTCTCGCACTCTTCTTCTCCCTCTCTCACTTGCACGCTCTCAAACAACGACAGTCTTTGAATCGTCCTTCTCTCGTTCTTGTCTAGCTCTTAAACATAAGGTTGGTCGCTTGGGGTTGCACTAGCAGTTTATCCGCCTACTTTGGTGAGGATGGTGAAACTGACACCGCTACTGCTGGTGCTTCCAGCGAGGATAACGAACGCACAACCAACCGTCCTTCGGGCACCGTCGAGTTGGACGAGGTGTTATCATCGACATCCGCTGGGTCGTCCTCATCATCGCGTCGGTCGGCCGTTTCGTTTCCGCCAGCCCTTCGCAGCTTTCGCAACGCTAGCTGCCTGTTCAGTTCCGCCGTTTCTTTGTTAATTTTAGCTGTTTCGAGCTCCGTCCGCAGTATCTGCAACCGAAGCTCGTGTTCGTTCTGGTGCTGCACTTCGAGCAACTTCTTGAGCGTGGTCGTCGTATCCCGCGGATCTGTTTGCTCGTCGTGCAGCAGCGCCCCTGCACCACCGTTTCCGTTCGTCGCACCACCATTCGCAAGTCCGTGCAGCAAGTGGTGGCTGTTGGCTGTTGTTGCTGCATTGGCTCCGGTCGGTGAATCGGGTGCATCATGCTGGGCTGGGTGATGGTTGACCGTGCTCAGGTTTTGTGCCTCCTGGAACGCATTCCTCCAGTGTCCCAGCTCGCTCATACGATTGAAACGGCTCTTCAGCAGATTTAACGCCTCTAGGGTGTTGCTTAGATCCACCTGCGACAGATTCGCACCCGTCGCAGCGGAATGAGCGCTCAAATCCGCCAGGTTCGATTCACTCCCGAACGCCGACCGGTGGTACGCATCGAGACTTTCGAGCAGTTTGTTCCCACTGGCGGAATGGTTATTATTGTTGTTGTTGTTATTATTGTGATTAGCACCAGAGCCACCGCCGAGATGATGGTCCTGGCCTCCACCGGCCAGACGGCTCGCAAAACTGGACGCCAACAACTCGTTGAAGCTTCTGTGGGCAGTATCGGCAGCGGATGCGGCCGTTCCGAACGGAGTGGACGTGCTCGAGAGGCCCCGTAACCGGGGATACTTGGCCGCCGGACCCTTCTCGTAGTCATCCAGCTCGTCCTGCGAATCTTCCTTGATCTGTACCTCGCAAATGTTCTGTGAAGTTTTATCCCTGTGACGAGCAAACGGAAATGGAACAGAAGAAAGGAACGGCATGAAATCTAACGTCGACCGGATATTATTTGAAAACCTCCCCCCACTTGTACACCTACCACATGGAGGAACTCTCGTCGTCATTCTCGTCGCTGCACTCCTTTATCGAAACACCCTGAGGCAAGTTTTCCTCCAGCGACAGCTTCATCTTCGAGTAATCCACATCGTCCATCAGCTCGTTCTTGCACACCTTCTTCGCCTCCTGCATAAACTCCCAGATCTCGAACGTGAACTGGCTCGGCTTTTTGCGGTCAGCTACGTCCTGCCCGAACCGTTGTATCCGCTGCTGGTAGTCGAGCATCTCCGCTCGCGTGCATGCCTTCATTCGGCGCCATTGCTCCTTTAGCCGGTTACAGTTGCGGTCGGTGCCGAACGCGATCGCAAACTGCTGGTGGATGATCTTCCAGGCCCTGTTCTTCAGCGTCGTCAGTGCACTGTCCAACCGCTTGTTCTCGATGATGTGCATATCCTTGCGGCAGAGCTCGAGCAGAAAGTGTTTCTCCTCGTACGCCCAGTTCTGGGTGCGCTCGCGCTTCTTGAAGCGTTGCGCTTGCCCGAGACTACTCTGGAGCATATTTGACGGTTATCTGGAACTACAAAAATAGACGGAGACAAACACACGGAGGGTTTAGAAACGGGATGTCGCTTGACAGTGATGACTAGATTATGGTTAGATCGCTTCCTATTATCATCACCTGCATACAATTTAACGGTAGAATGATTCCAAATCACGGCTCACACACCAGTGGGACGTTCGGAGAGACTAGGACTAGAACTGCTCAAGCGATAACTTTTACGGCGCGATGTGTATCACTTTGTGGTTGTTGTAACAATAATCACAGTGCTTAACATAACGATCTTATAAATCGATAATTTCAGAGCTAACTAGGCTAACAGGCAGGTAGTTCATATAGTTACGTACCGAGAAAGAGTAGGAAGATAAAGAGAGATAGAGAGAGAAAGATGCGTGCGGTACCAGGCAAGCAGCAGTAGGGTAGAGTACAATCGAATATCTAATTATTACCTCCTTTATTCTCCTATTTTTAAATAAACTTACGCGCGCTTAAACCTTTAGGCCTCCACCAAAGCTCTCACTCTTCAAAATCTCCCACCCTGTCTACCTCCTGCCCTTGCTGTGGGGTACTGCAGAAGAGGACAGGTACACAAGGCACACAGACAGGCATATCCTCCGACACATGCGCGTACAATAGGATTGACAGTACGGACGATCAGTAAGTAGTACGAGCGTTATGATCATGATGATCGTGTGTTCAAGATATGGAAGCATCAGTTCAATAGAAGTTTGGGGATGATTTTCTCTCTCACTCACTCACGCACGTAAGAGGTCGTGTATGTTGTTTTCTTCCAGTTTTTTTGCCTTCAAATTCTCACTCACACTCGCCGTCTATTGAGGCTAACCTCAGAGTCAGGATTTGGCTCACGGGGTCTTCTGTGTGTAAGGGCGTTCAAAACACGGGGAAGGTTGTTTAAGAGCACATACACACCCTACCCCGTGTGCAAGTGCCCTCCCTCCCTCCCCATCATCAATCACCTACTCCTCTTCTTCAGTGCTGTCGGATGGAGAGGAACAATTATGAACAATCGTCATCATGAGTGTGTGTGTGTGTGTACCGGTCAGTTATGAGTGATGATGCTGCCCTCCTGTCTACAGCCTCTCCCTGTCTGCTTCCCTCCCCAACTGCTTCGGTAGTTTCTGTTATTATCTTTATCGAATTTATTCAATACAACTTCCCCCGAAACCAAACTCGGACCGACCGACCGAAACGTACGTCAACTTCAAAATATCTGCAGTTTTTTTCGAGGTCCTCTCGTAGAAACGTTTTTTTTGCTCTCCACCCCTAAGACTTCTTCGAATCGATTAAGCGTATGGCGAAAGAGTTGCGTGAAGAGAACCGCCCCGACTAGAGTCGTTTCTGTCTCGCTCTCTCTTTCTTTCTCTCTCTGGCACGCGCGACTCCCTTCCGTTTCATGGCTCACTTTGCTGCTAGCTAAACCGCGTACAAACTCAGTACGCTTAATTTCGTTAGTGTTGACTGAAGGTTAGAGGGTATGGAGAATAAGTTAAATTCAATTCCAAAAACCACCTCCCGGTTTCTTCACTCTGGAAGCTTTGTTTTGGGTGTTGATGCGTTTGAAGGGGAGGGAGGGCGGTGAAGAGTCTCACATGATTAAGAGAGTCGGTAAAGATTTTGACCATCGAAACAGGATTCCGGATTGGGGTGACGATAGATGAAAGGAGTCGGAGCCGGATGGGGGACTAAGTACACATGTTTAATGTACCCGTGAAGTTCGAAAAACCGAGCCAACGTTACCACGAATGGTATGGTAATTAATCGATATTGTCCCACTTCGCTCACGCACACCACGGGATGGAAACACACACACATACACACACAAACTAATAATTGTGACCCATCCTAATCTGACAAAAAAAAAAAACCTATAAACCATAAATTAGTTTCGATGCGTTCGCGATAGTTTGGAGCCGGCGAGATATTAGGAGTGAAGCGCAAAAAAAAACACAAAAACAACAGTGTCTGGCATTTGGTTGGAATGTTTTTGTAGCAAAAGGTTAGATAACCAGTTTAGGAGAACCGTCGGTAGACGGGCCGAAGCGGATTGCTCTGAACACGAAACGGAAGCAGGTCAATGTTGACATGCCGATATGGATGTAGCATGCAAAAAATTATGATTCAGCAGTGGTGGGGTGGAAGTTCATTATACGCGCGGCACGAAACTCGATCCACTCAATCACCAGAAAACCGGCGCGGATCCGAATCCCGTAACGCCGCATCGTCGTATCTTGACGGGACAGTGGGAGGGTTCGTTTTGCATCTGCCCGTTGAAGTCGTTTGATAGTGCGATATGTTAAACACACTGCGATATCGCTTAATCAATGCGCTTTAATGTTATCCCCTCCCCCTTGAAGATGTGATTATTCCGTATAGGATATTGTATTACAATTAGCTCACCAAGCATACATATCCGATATGAGCCCCGTTTGCGATTCATTTGCATCTTTCTCACCCAAAGCTGTAGCTACTTTACATATTTATCCTTTTAAACGCCCATACAGCGCGAATCGGGTGGAAGTGAACTAGAAATTCTGGTTTTTCGATTGATTAACTAAACGCTCATCTATACATAGATACACAGACATCCAATATATTCAAATTGTGGCAACAAGAATAATTTAAATACAAGTCCCAAACCTTACTTGCGGGTTTATTTGTTTGTCTGTTGCTGCAACATTCTGGAAAAATTGCGAATTGAAAATTGTTTTCTGGCATAAAAAGACAAAGTGGACAGAAAATGTTATCTCCATGGAATCGAAGTTCTCGCTTTCCTCCTGTTCTTCATCGGGGCGAGTGATGTCTCGTGAGGACACAGCTTAATTGGGAAAATTGAAATTGAAAATAAATACCTGCTTAGGGGATGATGATCGACGGCTAGTTACAGTCGGTGACGTCGTCGTGCACCGTCGTTGGTTGTGATGTCCGTTAGCACCTTTGCAGTGGACCATGTATCGAACACCCGGACAAACACTCTCACGAATACGAATACTTTTTTTCTTTTCTTTTTTTTTTTTGGCTATGGGTAAGTTAACCAAACATATTTGTCGTTGGCAGCACGATTCCAGCGCGGGTAGACGGCGATGGTGGTAAGGAATTCGTTTTTCGACAGTCAGTATTTGCTATTTTGTCTCGTTATCGCTCGGGCCGGGTCGGTTGGTCGCACTGTCGAAATTGCCGGTGATGAGTTAGCAAACTTTTTCACGATTTCACACACTGATTAGCACACTTTGAGCACACTTTGGACATGGACCGAGGGGGTAGGACACACACTTCGTTCGTTTTAAGTAGATGATCGTCTAACTATTGCTTGTACGTAGCTCTTGTTGTATTCTGCACATCACTCAGCACAAATATTCGCACCATAATATCACACGCGTTTTTTTCTCATTTGGGAAGTTGATTCATTCGGTCAGCGATTTCCGATGAATCGGGACGTGACTCATCTTTTTCAGGTACGCACGGAACACGTTTCTTCCAGGGGACTCCTATCCTGCATGTCCGCGCAACTGAAGACAACGGGGTGCTTAGGAGTCACCGCACACACACGCACCCTGGTCTGCCCGACGACCGATCGAGACTGCTGCTGGTGGTTGGGCCGGTTGCCGGATGAGATGAGATGCTGCTGCAGCTGCCGCTCGATCTGCTCACCCCAAAACTCAACACTCCGACGCTCGGCTACAACGCTTTTCGGGTGGGGAATCGGCGCAGGAAAAACAAACAAATCCCGCACACACCTGCCACTGACCCACCTGACCCGACTTTGGGTGTTTGTGGCTCTGTCTGTCTGTGTGTGTGTGTGTATGTGTGCGAAGAAAAGTGTGATTTTCTTTTCACGCCAGAACTCCACTACCTCCGCGCAAGCTACGAGCGGGAAAAAGGCACGCGATCGTCTCACTCACACCCGACACCGAAATAGCCACCGGCCGTTTCTCTCCTCATCGAAGAAGGCACCTGAGGTACGTCGTTGTGCACGCGTGCGCCCACCCGCCCGCTCGTAATAGATATTACTAATGACTAAAATTGATTTTCCCCCTTGCAACGAGCACCGGAATTTGGGATTCCGAAACACACGCATACACCAAACGTCGGACACACGCGTACATTAAACACAAAAAACGGATTCAACAGATGGGTCCAACAGGAAGGTGGTGCCGTCGGGCGAGAAGGGGCCGGTGGTGGTAAGATCCCTCGGTACACAAAAGAGCACACAGACACAAAATCCAAAGAAAGAAGGCGGGCTGCTGGAAGGAGGCGGTCGGGTAACGAAAATAACAATGCGCCAATACAGCAACACACGGCATCCGTAACCGAAAAGCAAAGCAAGCATAGTGCCTACTTGGATTTTTTTCTTCAATTTTTGGTCTGTTGCCTTACGGGGAAGAAAGAGACCGAATGTGAAGGAGAGCGAGACGTGCAGGCACCACCAACATCAGAGTAGTACAATTACACTACTATCTGACCCACAGGCCTAAGACGAAGAGGCTGGACGAAGGTGTCGTAAGTGTGAAAGAGAAGGAAACACAATCGAACCTACCTTATTTGTTTACCGTATTTTCGGCGAACACGAACTACGTACTGCCTGCCTTGATGGTAAGTACATGTACACCGACCCGTCTTTCGTGTCTGACGATCTAAGATGAAGTTGAAGGCGACTTTGCTGCAATCTGCAAAATGAAAGAGAGAGAGAGTGAGAGAAACAAAACGGGTGAGAAACTTAGGTTGGGATTTCCTTTTTGGCAAAATCGCAACTAATGCGACACCGTATGCAAGGAACCTTCCAGGTGCAGGTCTGCTGTCAGGTCTTCTGTCGTTAACGGTCTTGATCGTTCCGAAAGGGCTTTGATGGGTGGCAGAGTCCGAATGCCGAACAGTAGCGTTAATCCTGTGGCCGACGAGCGGTTCCTTTTTGCGATTGGTGAATGTGCTTTTTTCTAATGTGACAGAAACGTTGAAAAGGACACGCGGAAGCTAGTTGAGATGACAATCGATAAACTTGAGCGATTGTGAAATTCTTGGGTTCTCTGCAGGACTCTAGCACAAACTGTACATGCATAGGGAGTGAGTCCTTTTTGGGAGTCAGGACTGAATTTATTCATACGTTATAAAACATGCATTTGTGTCATTTTGCACATATTCAGATAAATCAATCGAATATTCTTAAGAACCAAATAAAAAGATCTCATTTCTCAACTACTGAAACCCTGTTGTCCCTAACTTTTTGCTTTTATTTCCAACTAAGGCTTGTTTCAGAGTCATTCTTATTGCATAAAATTTAACTCTACTGTTTAGTTATATTTCCCAAAGAAAACTAACAAAATTGAGTTCTAAAGCATTGAACATTGTGGTGAAAATTTATTTGTAAAAACCCATACGATAATTGTAGCAAAAAAAAAGCTTTTTTCGATAACTCGCTTACCACTTACGGTGTCTTTAAAATAGCATGAAAAAAGCATAAAACAAACTTCTCCTCCAAAAAATCCATAAAATCATTTTCGCTACATTTCGTACCATTTTCGGAACTTTTTTGTCTACGCTTGGCGCTCGATTATTGCTCTCGTATAATCCAGGTTACACAGCGGCATAATCGACAATACCGCGCTCTACCGGCATCACCGAAAAAGTGCCGTGGAAAATCCTATTACTCAGCCTCTCTTTCCTACCCTCTCCATCCTTGAAAAATGGAAGGATAGTAATAGCTCAATAAAGACGAATTTTTCGCAAAAGATGCCGCGTAGCGATTGAGCCGGTGGGTGTGTAGGAGGCCCGCGAAAATAGTCTAATTATGTTTGATTTTTTCGTTCGAATTCAAACTGCGGCCGGTGCGCTCGCAATCTCGTCAAAAGTGGCAGAAAACGTATTCAGGTCGGTCCAAAATTTCGCCCGAAACATGTGTAAAAGGTGCTTATTAAGAGCCCCGAAAGTTGTACTCGAGCGTGAGAAACCGTATCCGAGGTCAGCGACGGTGATAGAAGACGTGATAACAATTGGGGGTTCACATATACGATTTTATTGGGGTGAAATATGTACTCCGGTGAAGGATAACGCTTGCGTGAAATAAATAATCTACCTGCGGTATAACCTTCGTGTTCAAAAACAATAAAATATATGTATATATACCCTGCAGATCATCCTAAATAAGACGAATGAAAAGCAACCACTAAAGTGGGCACACACAAGCAGAGTCTCAGGAAGGAAACGCCCCATCAAGTAGAGAGAGAGCAACAAAAAAAAATCGGCGGAAGGTTCCGGTGGAACTGGAAAGCAGGAAAATTGCTCAATCGATCGAACGTTCAACACACGATCAATCACACCAAACGTTCTTTTCCGTTTGTTCCTTCCGTTTTGATATCCGAAATCGCGGTCTCCCCTCCTTTGCTTCCTCATTTCCCGCTTTCTTCCCCCAAGCAAAAGTGGCTGGTTTTCTAACGGACTACCCCTTGCTGGCTGGCTGGCTGATATATATGGAAAATCTGATCGACTTTTTTGCCCGCTGCCGTTAACGATCCCTTTGCCGCCAGGGTTAGCTTTCCTCGCCCACGCTCCCCCTCTACGGGAGCTTCTTTGCGCCCGGAAGAACCAGTCTTTCCCTAACTCGTTCTAATTATCGAACGAAAAGAGTGGGTTCTGCTTACAACCCTGGCCTAATGGGCTGACCGGACGCTGCTACTAGTGATGCCAGGGGTTTTCGACGAAAATTATTCGAAAACAGCCCACCATTCGGATGTGGCTTGTTGTTCCTTGTTGGGAGCATTATAATTGTTAGGCCCTAGCCCTGCTGCACACTTTTCCATACAACATCGTCAGCTGCATCTTCCGCATCTTGCTGGTTGTTGTAAACGATGCCGATTTTTCTCGTTTGCCACACATGTACCTGTGGTGCTCATAGTATTCTTTTGTGTTTTGGCACTGACAGAACTTTACCGGCGGTGTAGCTTATAGTTTTAAGGACCGTCGTTGAGAAGTTTTGAAGCTGGTAATCCTTTTCGTTATGGTTGTTGTAGCGAACAACGCTGGGTAATCAGTCGCTTAAAGGCCAGTTTAAAAGTCTTGCTGCTAACTCAGGTAGAATCGTTTCGCTACCTGGCACAACATTTTTAAAATATGTTTCTTTAGTACCCATCTTTATCTTGCAGTTTGTAACGATCCTACAAACAGGTAATTGAAAGCCACACGCAAGCTATGCATTGTTTTTACTAAAAGACAGTTGCACACATCCCTGTAGACCTTTTTTTTACAAAGGAAATTACCCTTAAATGTGCTATTTAATGCTTTGCATTGATATTATAAGACGAAACACATGATTAATGAACATTCCAAGATATTGTCGTACTAAGATGCGCTCGAAAAGATGCACACGAAAGAAAATAAACCCCGAAAATGTGGCAAAATTGTTGCTCGTTGCGATTACAACGGTGCCATTTGTTTTGCTTCCTTTTGGTTCGCATTGCTTGGGTCGTTCTGACTTCAACTGAAGCAGTGTGAGGCGCGCGTCCGCGCGTGCTATCGGCTATCAACGTTCAAACGATTGCTCACGATTAACGCGTCGCGATCGGTCAGCGAAAATGAGCAGCTAATCAAAAACTGAGAATCCGAGATCTCCGAGCTGGTGGCGAGTACATCGAGCTGTCGTTTGTTATAGCTGAAGAAAAGCTTGCGGTCGGAATGTTCCTTATCAGAGGGCTGATTAGTCGTGAGCATACAATCGGGCGGGCACACTAACTGTCTGGTGTTTTCCAGAGATTCCTGAGAGAACGATCGCATCAGTTGCGTCTGTACGACGATCGTGCACGGATCTTTGCGTCGATCGTTAACTCTACAATATTCATTCCCGACAGAGATACGGTGCAATCCGGTGACAGATCATGGCATCAAGGAAGCCAGATCCAAATCCTCCTTTAAGTGGTGCCGTGTTGCTGGAATGGAAGAATCTAACCGTCAGTGTACGTGGCTTGCGATCGAACCAACACACGGCACCCGAAAACCACTGGTACGGACGTCCCGGACATCAGCAGCGCAAAGAAACCACTCTACTGCGTAATGGTAACGCGCATATCGACAAATGACAGTCCGGCTTATCGCATTCTCATCTGTCTCAAACCGTAATTGAATTGCTACTTCTGCTTTGCAGCCAGCGGAGCGGTACGTTCGGACAATCTGGTCGCCATCATGGGTCCAAGGTTAGTGCCGCTAGTTGAGCGTTTTGCAAACAATCAACATAACCTAAGCACTTGACCACTTTCGTATTCTAATCCTCCAATAGTGGGGCTGGTAAAACGACGCTTCTGGCTGCCATCTCGATGCGTATCACGGGTTCGACCACCGTTCACGGCAAGGTGCTTATCAACGGGCTGTACGTGACCAGGACGCAGATGAAACAGCTGACCGGGTTCGTGCCACAGTATGAGATCGCCCTCCAAACGCTGACCGTTGCCGAGCATCTCACGTTTGTGGTAGGTCCTGGGTGTTTGTTCGCGATTGTGATTATGTCGTTAGGTTAGGTCAAACAATTCCAAGCCCGCCTCTTTCGTCCGCACAGGCTAGACTTAAAAATGTCGGATACATCGTGGTGTTGCGGATCGTCAACGAACTCGGACTGCAAGGTTGCTTGGGTACGCGGATCGCTCAGCTGTCTGGTGGCGAGCGCAAAAAGGTGAACCTAGCAGGGGAACTTCTTACCGAACCGGAGATTCTGTTCTGTGACGAACCGACAACCGGCCTGGACAGCTTCAGTGCGGCGGCCGTGATGAAAACGCTCCAGTGCCTCTGTGCGGACGGTCGACGGGCTGTCATCTGCACGATACACGATCCACCGTCGCAAGTGTTTCAGTGCTTTAGTGACGTGATCTTGATGCAGGATGGTGGCACCGTGTTCTACCAGGGCCCGACAGCGCACCGACGAGAATTCTTCCAATCGTATGTGATCCAGAGCAACACGATCGAATCAGTCTCTTTCCCTCGCTAACGTGTCCATTGTGTGTCCATTCGCAGCATCGGCAAGCAGCTGCCAGCGAGCGGGAACCCAGCCGATTACTACTTTCAGCTCGTAAGTCCCGCCGCGAGCGTGTACGAAGCGAACGAGGCCGAGCAAGCCATCCATCGATACGAAACGATCCGGAAAGCGCACCGGGAGAACATCGCCCGCAAGTGTCTCATGACGCGGTACCATCAGGCGAAAATCATACAGAAGCTAGCGATCGACAGGCATCGGGTGTGCCGCGCAAAACAGCTCACGATACTGCTCCACCGCACGGCACTGGACAGTTGTCGCAATGTTCGCGAATATCTCACCGTGACGATCATATTTCTGGTATGTGTCTTGCCGATGAACTGAGAACATTCTTTCGATGCACTCACTAACAACGCTCTTCGTAACTCTTCGAACGGACAGTTTACCAGCGTTGTGATAGCGTCCCTGTACTACGAAGTACGCCCAGTGTCGCAAACCTCCATCCAGGATATCCGTGGAGCGCTCTTCCTGATGATCAGCGAGCTCGTCTACACGATCAGCTACGGTGTGTTCTACACGTTTCCATCCGAGATGCCACTGATCCGCCGGGAGGTCGGTGAGAAGACCTACAATCTCTCCGTGTACTATCTCCACAAGGTGGTGTACAGTGTGCCGAGAGCGTTTTTCGAGTCATTCCTGTTCATCGGTGTGGTGTACGCGTTCGTCGGCTTCACTACGGACCTCTCCACCTACTGCTGGATGTCGCTAGTGTCCGGTGGTGCTAGTGTTCTCGCCATGGCCTACGGTACCGTGTGAGCAGTGCTCGACTACCTACGGTTCCTAACTACGATATTCCGTTCATTTCAGGCTATTTACTCTCCTGTACGACCGGCACGATGAACATGGCCATTGAGACGAGCAACATTGTCTTTCTCGCCTTTATGCTACTCGGTGGTCTCTACCTCAACCTGCGCGCATTTCCCATCCTGAAGTATCTTTCGTTTTTCTTCTTCGCGAGCGAGGGCGTCTCCGTGTACTTTTGGCTCCCGGTGCAGTCGATCCCGTGCAATGGATCGGTGATCGTTAATGAAACCACCACCTGTCTGCCGAACGGGATAGCCGTGCTGGAGGATGCCGGATACGCTACGTCCTATGAGGCACTCTATCTCAACTACCTTGTCATGGTGATCGAGATCGTCGTAGTACATCTGGTGGCCTATACGCTGCTGCGGAAGTTCGTTCATAAGGCGGGATTTTATTGACCTGCTGTTGTTTACGGCGATTGAGATTGAACAATAAATGTTTACAGGTGCTTTTTACATACAGACACGCGTACGTGTGTGCTTCTGCTCGCACTTCTACACACTTTCGAAGTAATGGGCTCTAATGTTAGTTTCCTTTTCTGCAATTGGCTGCCCCGTTCGCTTGCGACGGCGTGGAGCGCAAGGGCTGGTACCATTTCGTCTGGTGCGTTTGAGGAAATTTCCATCTGCATCGGACTTCACACAGAAAGCATTGCGACCTGTTCCGGAGGCACCACCTCCGCACAAGTAGGTAACAACATTAAACGAGAAAACAATTATTTCCATAGTGTTTTAGCGCATTACCGCAAAAAGAAAAGATGCCGCCTGGCAACCGGGGAGTTTCGGAAGATTCAAACGCAAACGCGCCTCACCACGGAAACGCACCTTGAGGCAGGAGTTTTTTTTCTAAGCTGTAAAAGTTTTCAGCACACCAGTAAAACAAACATAAAAAAATGCAATTAAAGATCGCATTTTTTGCTTCGTGTCTGCTGCTGCTCCCCCTGTCGGCGAGAGGCACAACAAAAATCCACCAGAAAACTTTTCTCCGTTTGTACTTATCCTAGGCCTAATTGATAGATAGCATAAAACCATTATATAGATTGTTTTTTTTCTCTTTCTTTGCTATGCTAATCGAAATTCCATCCCGAGGAGAAGATACAGATTTTCTTCATTGCTGCATTCCAATGGTTTGTGGGCTAAGAGAGGTTAGACGAATTTCTTGAGGAACATCGATCTTCCGCATTTTACACATCCGCAAATCTATTTCCTTTTTGGCGCTCGCGGTTACTGCTTTTTGGCACTTGTTTCCATGAGCTCATGTGTTCGTTACGGCCTACTTTTCATTCACGATCAAACAGTGCAGCGATATAAACATCAGACTCATGGCTTTGTTCTAGAAAGGTTAGTTAGAGTAATAGTCTAATACCTCACCAACGTCATGTTTGGCGTCATTTTACTGGCTTCACTAACGCAATCGAATGATCTTTAAGTAACTCACGAAGTTCTTCTTTGTGTTGGTTCCTGTCTATTGTGTTTCTTTACTAACTCAGCCATAGGGGTATTGCTAGGGAAAAAATTTGAAATTTCCATACGTTTTCCACATTCCGCATAAGAGCCCCATGACTTGGTTTTACTAGTAGAATAGCATACCCCATATTTCACGTTCTCTTAAGTACTGATAGTAAAGAATCTAGAGATAATTCTCACATAGTTTACCCTCACTTAAGTAGATCTCGATTTACAAAAAATGTGTTGTGCGTATTCATTGTTAAAGCAGTTGGCTCAGCTTTCCAAATGAGAGATCTGTCACACAAATAATCTCACTAGTTAACTCAACCGTACCAGCTCGCAATAAGGACTACTCTCGTTTAACGGCATACATTCTTTTAACGGACGATCTTCATCGAAATTACGATCGACTAGAAACCGCACCGGCCGAATGAAGTCGTTATAATGCAATTATAACACACTCGACAACGGGCTCTCCTGAACGGACCGTCCGATTATAATTGTTAAACATTCGCCTCACAATTAGTGAGCGCGCGCGCGCACGTGTGTGTGTGTATGTATGTAAAATGGCGTATAATTTACGGCCCGTAATCGCCCTGACCAGGTCGGCGGCAACGAATTTTCCCTTCGGTAATCGGTGTGTTGTTTGGTCGGGTACTATTTGTACACCCGGTATTTGGGTGTGCCTTTTCCTATTTCAGCTCTACCACACACGCGGCCATTTATGCCACGACCCCTCTTCCCCCCTCTAGTTTGGGGAAGAGTGCAGTTATGTTGCTGTGTTTCTTCATGGCTATATCGCAACCATCCCTTTCACACTGGGCACTGGGTGCTCCTTCAACTGGTGGCCCAACCAGTTGATGCCGAAGCTTCACCACCGGAGTCGGGTTTAGGCTAATTGATTTTACTCGCGCCTGTTTTTTGTGTATGTGTGCTGTTTGCCACACTGTTATCCACTTCTTGCACACCTTTGTAGATGGGTACAGGGTGGAGGGGAAGAGATGCTACTTTGCGTTCCCGATGGATTAATTGTACGTTAAACTGTGCTAGTTGTTAAAACAGAAACACGTTCGCAGGGGTGGGCCATCCGGCTCCGGGATAGAGCTAAATTTCGGAAGATCAGTAGAAAAGGTACCAGACAACAGCAAAAAAAAACGTGGTAAAGGCGGCCTAAACGCGTGCCCAAAATCGAGCGTAAATAGCGTGCTATAATAAGGGGAGGAACAAATGGGCATCAACAGCTTCGCTTGTAGTCGATTTGAGATCTTCATTTTTGACCGATCACGGCAGGAAGAGCGCGCCCTCCAGAGCCACCACTCGCTTCTGGCTCGCTTCTTTCCACCTGAGTTTTCGGAAGTTCCGGTTGTTATTCGAAGCGATTCAATTCAACCCCGCGATCGGGAGGTGCTCATGCTGGGGTTTGCACCTGTGTTGCGTGGGTGGTTGTGCTGTAGCGATTACAGGTTCGTGCTTTTCTTCATCTATCTTATGCGTGCCTTTATTGACCGGGCGTACACTCCGGCATGAATAGGGCGCTATTATTTAGGCGCCACAGGATTGTGGTTCTTTTCTCTACTCTTGTCCAATTTCGATCAGAACCCCCCCTTGTCCCCTCATCATGATAGCTCTATTTAGTGTAGCAAACCGTTCATTATAATTTATGCTAGGCACGTTCTCCGTCAGCTGGTGATCTTGGTGTAGCGAAGCGAATTGGAGAACAGTAAAGACAAGCTTTTGGGGTGCTCATATTCTACTTCACGCGCTTCTACTGATTCCTGCAATCAAACGTAAATGATTAATGCTGTAATGTACCCAC
>JXWZ01007503.1:0-59061 GCA_000956215.1 Anopheles farauti No. 4 | reverse complement strand
ATTCGCGCGGTCAACGTAGTATTGGCGTCTGAGTGCTTTTTATGTAAATCCATCAACACGAAAAATCCCTCCACGGCAGGGCGGCATTATTCTTTCTCCTGGGGCGAAAGTTCAAAGGCCCCTCGTTTGGAAGGGTTTTGGTTGCGTTTTTCGTCTGCTTTTAATTTAATTTCTTCGCACCAGCAGCAGCTGGTTGGCCGGCCGTCTCGGGGTCGATGGCCCGTTCTACAATGGGTGCTGGCGAGAGTAGAATAAGTACTAAATCCCGGCCCGGGTATATAATTTCCGTTTATTACGCACACTTCACACGCAACACGACTTCGGGGCAAGTTACAAAAAAAAATACAAAAACAACACATTATGCTGCCGGCCTTTTGGACGATGCAAACACTGCGAAACAAGAAGCATAATATGCATTCAGCAAACGTTCGATTTCTGAAGGGGCCATTCCTCGGTTTAGTGCACTAGCAGATATAAAAAATGCATGGGTAGGATTTCTGTGTCGGGCTAAAAATTAGAATCGTTTAAAATGACGGCCCAAAACAGGGCCTAAAGGATGCCTCGCTGGAAGGAAGAACGCAACGCACCGTTTTTCCTTGCTTTTTCTGCTAAGGACTGATGCAATGTGCCTTCAAATACATCGACTCTTTTTTGCTTCCTTTGATGAAGTATATCATTACTGACAGTTTGTTACTTATATATCCGATCGTTGTAACATGCTATTGTTTTAATGAATTTCTTTCATAGTTTCTACTTGCTTTTCCTGTTACTTGGCTCGATTTTTATCACGTTTTCTACTAATTATTCCTAGTACTCTATTTTAAATTTATTTGAAATTCGATTTATGCGATTTATTTTATTTAATATCAAAATTTCTGCAACGTTTATTTTCATATATTACAGGACATTACATACAACATACTTTTTATTTACATTTTCATACTATTGTTAAGAATTGTTTGAATATCTTTTTCATTTTTTATTATTTTGTTTATGTTCTCTGATTCTAAGCCGAACAAATTGGACTTTTTATTAAATCAACATTGTTTATTATTCTGCATAAAGTTCTTTCAAATTCTTGCAATCGGTCTCATATTTCTTTCCCTAATCAACGCGGTAGACGCGTGTAAATTTTTATCTCCACACCAGCAGTTGTTGATACAACAGTTCATCCTTCGAAGCACTCGTTGCCCAAACAAAGCCATCCTTATTTACGTGTGCGCTGCTCATTCTCCTTCACAATAAAGCGTAAACGAAACGAGTAGTTCCACGCGAAAACCGCATGAAATACGACACCTTCCTGTGCGCGGTACGGGCACGTACTCGAAACTCGTACCGTACGAACGGCGCTGCAAAAACGGGCGCAAACGATTCGCAAAAAAAGGGCCCACAAATCTTCAGCCCAGTTCCCGTGCAAGGAAAAGGGCACCGGAATGCTAACGCAGATGGAAATGATTTGTCACGATTTTCCCACGCTTCCCACACGCAGATTAGTATCGCGGGAAGGGTATTTGCCACCGGGCCGACGATTGTGGCTACACACCTACGCACCGTCACTCATCCTTACTGCCATTCTTTAGTTCTGCTCGCAAAATAGTCACACCCAACTGGAAAATGAGGGTGTCAATTTCAGCAACGCGATTTGTTGAGCAAGAGCGTGTATTTTATTTCTTCATCGAATCAACACACGACACTGGTGGATAATGGTCCCGAGCAATGGGGAAGCTGTTCAGTTGCGAAATCTATCGTCCTACTCGAAGCAATTTATTTCGTTTCCATTTTATTTCGTTACTTGGGCTTTTATTGAAAAATATTTTTTTATAACTAATTTAATCAATTTTTGATGAAATTTGTTACTTAAAGCCTAAGTCATCCAAAGAGAAAAATACTTTCGATTGTTTAAAACTTTGCCCAAGTAGCAAAACGGAGTGAATTTGACGTACCAGTTTAACTAAAAACCTGTTACGCCCTCTACTGTCAAACGTACAAACTAACGCATTTTTAAATTTGCTTATCTGACATTCTTTAAGCTGCTGTTTTCAGTAAAACCTCTTTAATAAAATATTTACAATTTGAAAAAACAAATGATACTGGCAAATCGAAGTCCTAGATTATGTAAAACGATCGTTACCGTAAATGCTCTAATGGCACTCGGTAATCTTCCCCGCTGCTCGCACATATCGCCCAAATCGCTTCAGCAATGCACGATTTTCCTTCGATGTTCAGCTGCTCAGTCGGTGGAGGCCGCCAACTAGAAAACACGCTAACTATTTCCGGACGAAATCCGTTCAGGCACATGCGAATGGACGGTGTTAATTGAGCTGAACGCAATGAAATCGAGAAGAATAGGACGAAAACTCACAACAGCCGCAACAACAGCGACACAACAATAAAAAAAAAACACATGCGCTATACGAAACCCTGCGGATAGTTAACGAATTTTAACGCCCCATTAGGGCGGTGGTAGGAGAAGAGGGAAACGATGACGACGACAACGACGAAGACGATAATGAGTCGCTGAGAAGCGCCGATCGTCGAATTATGTTCGTCGGTAATGTTTTCGAGGATTAAATGCTTCGTTTGGTGTGTCTGCATCTGAAATTTACTTATGTTTTTTATATTGCTTTTGTGTATTTTGGCGTTTTTTTTTGAGTATCAAATAGCTTTATAGTAAATCAGGAGCTTTCACGTAGTTATTTAACTAGCTTAGGTAAGATTACCGATTACACGATTGCATTTGCAAAAAGGTTTTTTAAGGCATTTTCAAAAAGAATATAACAATAAAAAATACCCTAGATTCAATTATTTATTAAAAATTCTTAATATTATCCACGAAATTCATACGATTTCCAGCCAAATAGTGTGGAAGGAAATGGTTTATTAATGGAAATGAATTCAGGATTAATTAAAATGAATGCGAAATGAACGTTCAGGATGTACCTTTCATATTTCTAACAACTAGTGTTCAACAACTGTTTTGTTATTTAAATTCTATTCTTAGCTGGTTTGTTTCTTTACAGTTGTACCTTTCAATTTTAGCATGATTTTTGTTTTTTAAAGACGGCGCACTGATAATCCTATAAGAAAACAGCAAACCAATCTTAGTTTGAAAAAGAGTGTGTTACATAATGTTTGTGAAAGATGGACTTTAATTCTTACAACAAACTTTTGTTTAATAAACCAAAATAACCATCTGAGTACCCAATTGGGTGCAAATGCTAACCCAACACAGCTTTGAAGACAATCACATTCTTTCTCGTTTGATTCATAGACAACGAATCAGCTTTAAACATATCTTTAAACCACGACCCATAGCAATCCACCAAAATCTATTAGGCAAATCACTAACGCCTAGCGGCCGGTGATTTATTGTGCCACCATTAAAACCCCCAAACCCAACGTCAACAAACTATTCGAGCTGCTCACTGCTGTTGCTGCTCGTAAAACCCAACTTTGCATCCAACGGCTTCGGTGCACACTCCACCGAACCGAATTCCAGAAGCCATTCTGTCGTAAAGTTTTATTCCTTTCCGTTGGCCACGCACGGCAGCAACCGCCGACCCGAAACTGACCAGCAATCCTGGCGGGTCAGCAATAAGACGGCGATGACGTTTGGTTTAACGCATCCATGATTCATTGATTCCGGCGTCCAGCCCATCAAGTCCGTGTCTGCTACCTTCCGAAACAAACAAAACTGCAATCAACTTCCGCCCATCGTTTTGTTCGCTTACCGGTCCGGAAATGACCAGCGTTCCGGGCCACGTTTTGCGCAAAATGTTCCGGCCGTCTTGTGTGTCGATGCTGAGATACAAAGGCATTGTGTGTGTGTGTGTGTTTTTTTTTTTTTTTACTTCGTACATGCGAACAAAGGGGTCACGGAATTTGGAAATGAATATCATCGGGTGTAGAAAGATGTGGAAAAGAATTTCATCTTCTTGGGGCGAACGTGTCGGGTGAGAGAATTTTATACGTTTCTCGTTTGGTAATCGATTCGTGTCGATACACTTGGAGCATCCGTTGCTAAATGGCTTCGACCAGCATTGCTGGCGGTGAATTACAGGAAAGGAATTTTTTATATTTTACTTACTAGTTTTATATGCTAGACCGTGCTTAAAACAGTGAAATCGTGTTGATCATGTTTTTGTATTACGGAAAATATACAGTAAATATTAAAAAACGTTTTACACAAATATATTTTTGAAGCATAATGCTTGAAATGTAAAAAATCTCGTGCTAAAATGCTAACAATTACCCGGCAAAAATTTACATTTCGATTTGACATTTTGCCATTGTTTCTACTGGAGCCATCTATCGGAAGGCAAAGGAAGCTAACGTGAACAATCAAATATCTTTTTGATCTTCACGATATTTCATCTAACACAACAAGATTTCCTTTCGAAACGTCAAGCACGGACACGAGGGTAAGCATTCATTTTGAACCCCTAACTTCTGCGCCAGCGAGCAATGTTCAACACTTATCTAATTATCTTATTTAATACCCTTCGCTTCGGTAATCGAACTACGCAACCTGCCAACCCGACGGTAACATCTGCGGCAACACAATAAGTTATTTCATATCGTTAGCACATCAAACGGATGCTCTCTCTCTCTCTCTCTTTCGCTCTGTCTTTTCCACCCTGTCTCCTCGATATCGATGTACTAATCCCTTCGAATAGGGAAAAGGTTAAGCAGTGCAAGCGGAAAAAGTTCACCGTCCGAATTGGCTGCTTCGAGCCAAAGAACGCCACAGAAGTCAGTGACCGCGTGGTCCGAATGTGACTGCGACTTGGCCGTTACAAACACAACATATGTATGCAGGCCGTGCCGTGTCCGCTGGAGTCACGCACGAAAGCGAAAACATGCCGCCACACAACAGCAGAACAGCCCGGCCGACGGTGGGAGGACATAAACTGGAGACGTGGGCAGCATAAATATATACATTGTTTTTTTTTTTATATTATTATTATTTTTATTCAGGGAGTTTGATGGCGAAAGTACTTGTGCGTGGGGAAGTGCACATCTTCGCACGCTATATTGGCGTCCTGGAATTGTTCTGTGCAATCTTCAAGCCGGATGGTGCAAGAAGGAAACAAATCACTCACATTAAAGCGTCGGAAATTTGTGCCATTTGACTTTAAATGGTGCTGGTCGAGTTCGAATTTGTATTCTGGTCGAAGTTACAGGACATTTTTTTTTTTACCAGGACACGCTTCCTGGCCCGTTTGTGGTGTGTTCGTTCCGCAATTCACGAAATAAACTAGGGGAAAATTCAGATGGGAAAACAAATTTCTAAACACATGAAAATGTGCAAATGATTTTTTAAAAGTGATTCCAAGTTCTAAAGAAAAATATGTATAAAAATCATTATAAACATATAAATGGAATGGGTGTTTCAAGGAGAAATTAAATTCAAATATGTATAACAACTACAGCAACTGTGTTTTTGGAAAAATTTAATCATAAAAGTAACATTCTTAATTGTAACAAACCTAAAACACATAAATAACAAAGTGTCAAATTCAGAATAATAAATTCACAGATGTTAAAAAATATGAAATAAAATGTAAAAAAACGCCCAACATCATTCAACCATGAAACTTAAAAATAAACGAAAAGCAAGTAGAAAATAAAAAAACATTGTATATAAAACGACCAAAACGATGAAAAATAAGAACAGTATTAAAAAAGATAAAATCAAAGAACACAAAACGTTGTGAGAAAATAAAAAATAAATTTAACAATATAGCTAGAATATTCAATACTTTAATTATCAATAGTAATGATCAAAGGTTTTGTTTAGGGTTTTTCATTTCCCCTCATATTATTGGATTCCCCAATAGTAATATAATAGGTAGTTATGAAATTGAAAAAATATAAATATATGAGCATCGTTCCCGGTTCTCCACCTTCGTGCCGGGAACGATGCGCATTCTTACTAAACATAACTCCAATGTGATCAAAGTCACCATTCACCGATAAAACCCTCGTCGTTTCACCGTCTAGCCACATAGGATAACGAATCAGGACGACAAAGAAGCGAACTAAACATAAAAAAAAATCGGCCACCTCTTTCGGTGGCGGCCAGGAAACGGCAAACCATCGCTCGCCACCAGCGAGTGGCTGTGAAAAGGTGAGTAAACTAATAAAATTTCACCCAAATGGATTCTGTCTGGGTGTTCGGCTACCGACCCGGCGTGTTACAACGATCCCGACTTCTTCCTCCCGACCACTCCACTTCTAAAACGCCAGCCAATGGAGCTTGCATCAAGAAGCAAAACAAGGACTCAACTCGAGAGGGAGAGGATTAGCAGTGCACACGAACACTTCTTCCACATGCCCGAGGATGAACTCCGGTGCGAGCGAATTACAGTTTTGTCAGTAACATCAATCCGGATGTTAAGTGAATGGGACTGCTAGAAGTGGGATCGGTGAATGCCGGAAAATGGTACGAGCAACGGGAACGGAAGCCAGTCAATCGGTTGTAAATTACTTTGCAACTTTATTACTTTGCAACGTTTTCCGTCGTGGTAGACCAATGCATTTGTTGAGGCAGAGTTTCTATTCTAAAAGGAAAATTCACCATCACATCCAAAAATCTTTGTTGAATTGCTGTACTAATTAGATTCATGACATTGAAACCATAACATTTTTTTAAAAAACACTCACATCGTATGGGGCATTTAAATGGGTAAACGAAAACGTTCATTTGATAGCTTGACGTGTTAAGGTTCATTTGAAAAAATAAAATTGAGGGTTCTAACATTTGAAGTTTAATTTCTTTTTTTGACACTGTTTTCTTTTTCGTAATTCATAAAAATACTGCAAATTTAGCAATTTTAAATGAAATGCTAATTTAAAGACCGGAAAATGTCACTGAAATATAAAAAAGGAATGGCGTTTGTGAATTCATGAAAACTGTTATTGTACCAAAAAAAAAACAAATGGTCTTATAGTTATGTTGATCACTATATTATTTGTATTACTTGAAATATTATTTAATCATAATTCAAGTTACCATCGCCTAGACGAAATGTGATTTGTCTACAATATGATTTAACAAAAATCTCTATTTTTTCGTCATTTGTACTTAGTTTCATTTTCATCTTTTGGCTTTCTATGATAGTAAGCTTTAAATTCCGAAGCATTACATATTCAATTTATTTATGCCTGTTCTATTCTCCAACGCGATCGGACTGTTTAATCAGTCCTCTTCCATCCTTCCGTTTTGGTTTATCAACCTTATTTCATCAGTGCTAAAGGAAAAAAAGCACTGCAACCGGGTGCATAATAAGCAAACAATCTCAGTTCCCGGCGAATCGCGCAACCGAAAATGCAAATATTCACACACATCGCTTTGTTGTGCTTTTCGGGTTTGCCGGTTTTGTTTTACTTTTCCTTTTCTTTGCTCGGGCTTTCGGAAAAAAGCAACAACAAAAAAACGCACCACAAAAACGAAACAAAACAACAGCGCGAAAGGAAATACACAAAAAAAAACTCCCAACTAAGCGCCACCCATTACCCATCCCACCCCGTACAGGTTGGCCCGTCTGGTGGCCTTTGTCTGCATGTCGCGGCGCTGCTGACATAATGCGCGAATTACGCCCCCCTCATCATTTTCCTTCCCCTCCTTCACCCCTTTCATCATCATGCCGCTTTCGCTGCACGTCACACAGCGTTTGTTTTTGGTCGTATTTTCTTTTGGGCACCGGGCCAACGGGGCCAACAAACTGTGCCGATGTGCCTCCCACCGCTCCCACCCAAGTGTGAGGCGCGGGCCTACCGCGTGCCCCGATCAATACCGGTGTGCGGTGCTGACCGTGAAAAAAAAACCGTCGCTTCGATGTTCCTTTGGCCTCCGATTTTGGCTGCCGTTGCCAAAAAAAAAAAACAGACGGCAACGGCACTGCCGTGGGAGGAGAAGTAAAGGAGAAAGAGCAAAATGGTTTTGAACGTGAAAAAAAGCATTAACCTTTGCCTTGTGGCTCGAATTTCGATGCGTTCGCTTTTGGGGTGCATGTGTTTCTTTTTTTTAGTGTCTCTATCTCTTTCTTTCTCTCTTTTCTCTCTCTTTGTTTGGAACCGCCGTGTTTCCATAATAGCCCTTCATCACTTCATTCAGTTTTTTTTGTGTCTCTTATTGCTTTACCTCACATCGAATCTGATCATTATTTCGTATCATCACAGTAACGTTGCCATATGGATAACGATAATCCGTGCCAGCAAAAATGTGGGCCTGAAAGCCTTTACATATTTCTATAATAATTTCATGTGTCGTTTGGTGGGGTTAAGGGGGTTGGGTTTAAAAAACATGTTAATATTCGATCATTACACATTGCTACTATACTTGTTTGCTTTTTTACTTTTACCTTATTGTAGCATTTTTTGTTGTTGCTTGGTATATCCGATATTGATTTCTGTTGATATTGATATTGATTATAAAATAAATTTAAATGAATGAACATAATTAAGTATTCAAGAAGTGTTAAAAAAAAGAAATAAATTTTAAAACATTATCCATTCATAACATTTTTCACATAAATGATCAGTGATTGATTAAAAAACAATATAATTTGTTACAGTTTTTCATGTATTTTAAAATTTTTTATTGCTTGTAAGAAATGGCTACATTCTTTTCGGATTACTTTTTTCGACACATTAATTTTCATTAATTTTCAAAATAATGAAAGATATTTTTACCAAATCTTTTTACAATTCGCTGCTACTACATTTATTCAAATTCAAACTGCTGTTTGGGATGGCTGCAAGAAAAATGAATCATACTTTTCACATGTAGATGGCGCTCTTAGTCAACAACCGCGCCACCTATCGGACGGTATGTGAAGCTTCCTAGCGCTAATTCTTTAGTGGAATAAGCTGAATTTGCTTTAATTTTATTAATATCAATGGTAAATTAATCATACAAATTTCAACACGCCCAAGAAAACACGCGTACTATGAAAATTGTAATGTTTATTATCGGTTATGGGTTCTTTTAAAAGCAAAATTCGCACAATAGTCTCAAGAATAATATTTCTACAATTGCACCAATTTCAATGTTTCTCTTGCTTTCCTATCTTCTTAGTGTTCTTTTAATCGAAAGACCAGATGAATTTAATGTGTATACTGTAGTGTCTGACGGTAGAATATACACGTACGTATTATGCTAGATTCAACCTCAGCCTCGAGGAGCACAGCGCCCGGCAGAGCCTGTTTGTTGCGTAGAGTAGTTGTTCCAACGGATTATTATACGTAATACGAGAGCAAATAAATACAAAAAAAAGTTAATTTAAAAACGCATTACAAACATAGAGAACATTAGAGTTAAAGCGCTTAGTTCTTTTGTGTGATGATTTGTACGGAATGATGTTATGGTGTGTAAGACAACGGAAACTGCCATGGTATGATCACAGCCGCCACTCCAACGCTACGTCCACATGTACGTCGGCATGATGCCTTCTTTACTCGTGTTTGGTGGTGTAAGTATCTCGTTGCAAAGAAATTTCAGCGGCAGATCGACTAGATAGCCCTCGATACGTGTAATCGCCTGCTGTATCCCTTCCGGATTCGACTGCAGCAGGCTCTTGTCCTCGAGAAACTTTTTCATCATCGCAAACGACTGCACGTTGTCGGACGGGATGCAGTGGAACACTTCGTCGTAGATCAGCGTGTTGCGCCGTGACGTCCGCCGCCAGACGTCGTTCCAGAAGGTGGAAATCACCGGGTCGGTTACGTCGATCGGTTCCCGCTTCGGATCCGGTTCCAGCAGGCCAAGATGCTCGCGAAACAAGAACTTGCGCAACTTGCCCGCGAACACACCGCATGGATACGATTCGCCGTTCATCCGACCCTCCTCGAACGACTCGTCCTGTGGGGATTCATAACATAGCTATCGTGAGAGGAAGATCGGGTTGGAAAAGGGCATTTCTTACCGTTATCAGAACGCAAACTTCCGAATCCCGCTTGCCAAGCAGCGAACGATCGTTGATGTTGGCCGAACCACAAATTAGAACCTTATCGTCGGCGATCAGCAGCTTCGAGTGGACATAAATAAGCTCCGTCACGGGCAACCCGTTCAGTGTGGAGTTCGTCCGCAGACTATGGAACGAGATGTAATCACCCGGTTTCTCGATACCAGCGGCGCGTAATCTCGACAGAAGTGATGATTTGCCTCTGTTTAGTAAATGATGAATTAGATATCGATCGGGAACAGTGGGACTGAGCTGTTGAAAGTCGCAAACTCTACCTCGAAATGGACGCATAATTCCAGTGCGTGATCGCCCGCAAAGAGATTCCCGAGGACCCACCGACATCACCCTCGAAGCCCGGCAGCAACGGCATCACCACGTACACCCGGAACACCTTCTTCTCCCGGTGTGCGCGCACGATCCGCTTGAACAGGTACTCCGAGATCTGGTTCTTCACCACACTGTTGCCCAGCTCCATGCTGATGAAGAACTGGTTCTCGATGTAGATGTAGTGCTGCGCCTTCGAGATCGTCTGCACGTACGCCTCGTGGATGCTCTGCTCCACGTAGTCCGGCTCGATGAAGCCACAGTTCCAGCTGGACGCACTGCGCAGCACCTGACACGTGACGTGGTGCAGCGGAACGTTCAGGAACTTGCTGTCGATCCGGATGTCATTGTAGCTCTTTGGCAGCAGGTACGGGTAGTTGGCATTTTCGCGGCACTTCTCCAGCTTCACCGCGTTCCAGCGTTCGATGAAGTGTCGGGCAACGTCGCGTGCAGCTTGGCCCAGCACGACCGTGGCAATGTCATGCCACGGCATGCGCACGGTTGACGTCCGATCGACCAAGTCTGAGGAATAGAAGAGGTATATGTAGAGATAGCAGGTCGTAACAGGACAAAATATCATAAAAAATTTCACATTTTGTCTCCATTTGTCATTTGCCATATGTTTTACCCATCCATGGGCATAAGTCCCATGAAAAAAAGGATATGACGGGCTCATGGAAAGATATTGCAAAGCAGTTCTTCGTCAGGTCAAATATTTTCCCACAATAACTCTTATGCCTATTCCCACCTCTTGTTTAACAGGCAGGTAGAAGAGAAATATGTAAAATTGGGAATCTCCAGTCAGAAAAAATGTACTTTTACGGTTCAGTTCCAGACTCACCTACGTAAGGCATATCGAGGTTGGTGAAATCTTTGACGATGAAATTAATGTAATCCTTCCCAATCCATAGCTTCGCTTGTCCATCCAGCTCGAAGATGGGTGCGTTTTTGAAAGGCTGTGGACTAAGAATTTCCGCCTTTTCCGCGCCACCGTAAAGCTGCTTCTTGCGGCGCTCCTCCTCGGAAAGGAAATTAGGACTGCCGACGTTACTCTTCACCCCGCCCGTACCACCGGTGGGCGTGAGTGCGTCTATGCCGTATGGATGTTCCGGATGTTCCGACAGAGTGATACGATTCTTCAGATCCCGGCCCATATCCTTTATTTTACCCATAATGTTTCGTCGCTCCATTTCCGGTGTGTTTAGCTTGATGTTTTCCGGTAGTTCCTCGCGTTCTTCGGCGGGTAGTTGCTGCTCACCAAGCGCTTGGGCAGCCGCCAGGAGCAGTTTACTCGGACGTTCACGCGTTGCGGCTGGCGAATCCGGTTTCGCTACCGGATTGCTTTGTTTCCCATTCGCAGCGCCATCTTTCGGCGGTTCGCTCACAGAAGTGTCATGCCGCTGGGCAGCGGGAGCCTGCCGATCCACAGCCGTTGCTATTGCAATGTTTTTGCTTGATTTGAGCAAGTTCGCAACCGACCCGTTTTCATCCAGCTCGACGACCGTAGACGGTTTGCGGGTGGTAGTGTTGTTGGCGGAGCTGTTTGTCGAAGACGAGATGCTGCCTAGATCGGTGAGACGATGCTGATAGTCATCCCACCGCCCGTAGCACAGATCGATGCCGCCGACGAAAGCGTACGTTTGATCGACTATAACGAGCTTCTCGTGATGGGCCCAGAAAAGAATACCGGCCCGAGCATGATCCGGATGACGGAGAACCTGCAAAGGCGAAAGAATGCATTACGTTTCACATGAGTAACTCGGAAGAATCTAACGAACGCGGACCTAACCTTAATATTTTCATGCTGCTCGACCAGTTTCGCCTTGCTGTAGTAGCTGTTAATGCCCAGCGCAAAGTCCAGCTCTTTGAACAGCAGCACAAAGATCTTGATACCCTGTTCCGCCTTCCGCTTCAGGATCTTGTCCAACCGCCAGTAGTCACCGTCGATCGCCGGTCGCTTCATGTAGATCTCCGGACTGAGCATCCAGTCGGTGATGAAGATTTCCTCCGTCGCCCCCTCCAACGCATCGGCTACCGCGCTCATATAACCGGCACCGTCCACAAACCAGCCCGCCTGCACTCCCGACCGCGACGGCGCAAACGACTGGTGTGGATTCGGAAGCGTAAAATCCCGCGCACCCTCGTTCGCCACCCGCTTCATGTGCGTCATCCAGTCTTTGGCCATACGGCGCGTGGGATACTTGATCACGAGGTACCGCGAGTTGGTCGAAATCTGCAACCCGTTCCGCATGCCGGTACTGTACATCCCCGACGATATGTCAAAGCCCTGATCGAACAGCACGACGCATCGTAATACCCCGTCCTTTGGCCGGTAGTACCCGAAGCAGGTTTCCTTCACGAAAAACCACCGATTGCGCCACTTGCTCCAGAGCACATCCGTGCAGAAGTAGCTGCACCGCACGCAACACCCACCACCGAAGCATCCGCAGAAGTTGCACCCCGATTGGCCGGGCCGCGTCGATCCGGTGCGCTTCTTGATCGGTCCCTCCTTACCCTTCTCGCCCAGCGCGGATATGAACGAAACGTGAGAAACTTCCAGGAAGTTTATCTGACAAAGGGGAAACAAAAGACGCGTTAGCTCTCAATGCGCTCCACTCGGAAATGACATCCGAAACGAAATGATGCCTACCGTTCCGTGGAAGTTGCGGTAGAGCGAAATGTTCAGCAGATTGTACAAGTACTCCTCCAACTGCTTTATCCTCTGTGGAATCGCATCGAACGACACGAGCGAGTCCGGTTTCAGGGGAAACCGAGGCAGTGCGCTCTTCTTCAGCTTCTTCGTCGGTTTTCCGAGCTTCTGCTGCATGGCTGGCTAAAACGCGGTAGAGAACACGACACAGTTGCTGTTAACGGAACGGAAAGGGTACTTGAAGCCGCGTTCCGGACGTCCTGCTTACCGACGCGGTAGCCTGATGTACGGTGTGCATGTTCCGGAAGCTATCCCGCCGTTCTTTGTGGCTTTTGGTGGGAAACGGAATGTGAAGCGAGGCGCGGTACGTCGTCAGCTGTTGGTGCAGGTTCCGGAAGTGATTGTAGCGCTTCTGAATCGTCCAAGAAAAGGGTCCATGTGTGAGCTTCACCGTGTATCTAGAAGCAGAACGATTGTAAGCTATGGTGGTGTCCATTTGCGGAATATGTCTGAACCGAGTACTTACAGGTTGGGATTGAGCACGTGCGACGTCAGGCTGCGCTCGTAGTCAATGATCTCCACGATGATCTCCAGACCCGGTACGAAGATGTGGCGTCGCATCGAGTCGAACTTCACCGGTGGATTGTACACGTAGCTGTACGGGATCTCGGACGCTAGGTTGACGCTATCCGCGTCGTTCTCGCGTATCACCAGCACCGGATTGTTGCCCCCGATCGACAGGTACGTGACCGAGTCCGGTGCGTCCAGGTTTTCGTCGTACTCCTCCGGCTCGCTGCGGATCGAGTAGCAGGCGAGGCTGGCATCGTGATGGCCACCACCGCCGCCCGGCCCTCCGCCACCCGCGCCATCACCGCTCCCGGTGTGACAACCCGGCGGTTCTAGCCGCCCGGTCGCATCCGAGGGCGTGCCCGTTTCATCACAGTGCAGTGCCGGATTGGATGTGCCAATTTCGCTCATCGACATCTGATCTATGCAACAGAGTGAGACAAAGGAGAACAACGGAAACGCGGTTTGCTTAACATCTTGCAATCATCCATTATTCTGTAAGTGCCGATACGTTATCAGTGCACTGATAAGCCAGATCGGCCAAGTAGGAACGATAAATGCGCACTGCTTGCGCGGAAATCACCATCGACCATGTCGTTGGCTGTGACTTTTTTTCCCTACACTTTTCCTACGGTAACCATAGCAACACCAAACCGATTTAAATCACAGTGGCTGATGCAAAAAGAACAAATATTTAGCAATTCATCACTGCCGTACGTACTGATGCATCACCAATCTTTCCCTGATTTACTTCCCGGCATAATCAAAAAGGTATCCACACAAACGCTTATATATTAGTACACACTGTTCTAAGTAGTATCAAATCGGTTCATTACACCATTACAGTGCCTGACCGACTTCAGCACGCTTCACACTTAACTCGGCTGGTTTGATACAATGTTCCAATAACTACGTAAATGTACAGCCATCATCACAAACAAAGCTTGAACCATCTTACCAACGATCAGTAGTTTCACTTCTTCCGACATATTGTAGACGATCCCGAAAAAAAACACACAGACAGTAATTAAACATGAGATTTCCCGTTCACAGTTCACTCGCTTCACATCGTTCGGAAAGAATTTTAGCAACACACTAACCCATAATTCACCGTGCGGTCTACTGTTATCCCCCAGCTCCACACCTTCTCGCGATGAATCAGCTTCACACACAGTCCTTATCGCCTACGCTTAGACCACATTATCGGCCACTGCTCGTCTCGTCCACCGCGGACTTTACGACCCGATCGAAAATCGCACAAAAAGAAGCAGAAGATGTTGCATAAATACGGAAGGCATAAAACTTATAACATCCAGTCTCACTCTTCACACAGATGGCCACAATTTTGCACTTGTTTATCACTGTTATCGCCCGGTTCTAAACCGTGCCCGGGTTTTGGAAATTTGGGGGGAAAGGGGTTTCGGATTTTTAGTACAACGCTTCACATCGACGGGGTATCCGTGATAAGAGATACCAGCACATCGCATATAGTATCGCAATCGAATCGGCGGGGTAGATGAGCGAGACAGGAGACCACACCACCCTCACAAGGAGGGGTTGGTTGAGTTGTTGATATCAGCCCGATTAGATACTGGGCCCTTATACGTGTACCAAACTGCTGGTAGAACAGAGACACACAAACAACCTACAACTGTGGACGGTGAACTTGAGAGTTGCCTTCCGTTCTGGAAGTTACTAAAGTCAGCGTTAAAATAACAATTCATACACGTCAAATGCACTCTATCGAAGATATCGATGCGTAGTAAAAGGCGACATCCAGAGCGAAAAAAAAACCGGAACAAAACGGCGACACCTACCGATATCACGCAGCAGCAGCGATATGCTGCGATGGATGGTTCTTCGCTTGAAGTTCGCATCCATCGTGTCGTAATTGATGTCTAAACTCCAATCCACCGCACTCCCCAACACGGACGACGCACTTTAAGATATATGACTATGCGACAACCCGAACGGACGATGCCTGGTACGTTCGGTCGGGAGATCTACTCTACCCGTGGCAATAAACGGGCAATACCGGACGTCACACGCGGGCGACGACGAAAGGTTGCGAACACGTACGATCGCACCGGCTGCCAAAATAATACTACCCCTTTTCGGAGAGCGCACGCAACAGGTGTGTGCAGAGACGGGCGCGCTGATAAGGTACGGCCCAGTAGCCCAGTCATCACCGCGAACCACGACGCCCTGCTACTATTAAGTCACCATGCATGCGCATTCCCCACCCGGCTCGCCGCTTATCGTAATAATGGCGACCATTTTTCCCCACCGAAAACCTTCTGCGGTGGCTTCGGGGTAAGAACGAAGCACCGTGCGCAACAAGAACGCACGTGTGCGTTCCAAGCCACGACCTGCACGACATTCGGCGAAAAAGGACGCCTGAAAGTTCACGCTCTACTGGCGGCAAAAGCAATAACCTTAACCTGTGGTGTGCTAATTTCTGGTTTTTTGTCTTCTTCCAGGAACCCGGCAAACCATGATCCAAAAATCAAACGTCCGCGGTACCACGATACTGTAGCGCGTATATGTGTGTGACCCAATTTAGCTCAAGGATAGTGTGTGGAACTTGGAACGGCGCGCGTGGTGTAGTCAAACTTCGTCACTCACTGTCGGCTTTGAAATGGAAACCGACGTTGCTTTTACTATCGCAAACTAGTTCAAAATTGCTACCACTGATTACGAACGGAGAACTGTGTGTTTGAAGAGGTATACACTGAAGCGCCCGCGAATGGTTCAATTCATTTGGAGTTTGATATCTTCCACCGTGGTCATGTGCGCTGCAACGAGACACTTCAAGTGTAAACAAACGTTGTCACGGCGGGTTGCTCGGATCAGTAGTATTAGGCGGGGTTTATTGGTTTACGGCGTTTTTCATCCATTTCTGAACATTTCACACACTCGCTGCAAATTGTACCATTTAATCTGCGAATATTTCGCAATATTGAACAGTGTGATATGTACAAATCGACACAATTTCGTCAGTATAAGTATTGAACGTTATCATTACTTATTGCGTCAGTAAAAGTATTCAACCAGTGCTGCCAGTCTGAATGGCGTGACAGTGCTGCCATTAATATTCAACAGTTCAAATAAACCTCCTCCAACGTGCGATACCTTTCGGCAGCGTTTTTGTCAATATTCTAATAATGAAAAGATACTACGAAATTCAGCAGCAACAGATTCAGCGTTTTGAATCATGCCCTTTGAAGCGTTCGAAACCAAAAACGCAAATTTGCTCTTGTTCTATGATGTCCATAGGAGTTGTATATTTTGGTAACTAGTTCCTTTTAAGCTTTCTCCACTAATAAGTCTTCGATAGTCACTTTTAGAAGCCGTCAAAAAGATTCCTAACGTTCTTGGCGCACTCTGTTCTCAATCGTTCAAGTGGTCGAGTGGTCTTACCAATTTGGCCGTCACTGTAACTTGATGCACTCTTCTGTTCGCTGTCTAATTGGTGTTGATCATCATAACACAATTTGCTTGTTTCACTCGCGATTTTCAAGTTATGCTAAACGACACACACTAGCGTGCGGTTTCATGAAGAATGCGAGCGCGAAGATGCTCTTCGCACAGCGTCGGTGTAATTTATTAATTCAAGAATGACTTCACTCGCGATTGACAGATGCTGTGCTGATTGTAATCCACTTGCTGGCGCGATAACGAACGCCGGCGATGGCGACTGCGGCTGAGCTAACGTTCACACGTACCACTCATGGAACGCTTTTTTGTAATAAATCTCGACCACACATGGACGGCGTAGTTCGTCACAAATCTCAAGAAACCACTTTAAAAAACACTCACAGTGTGGTATATTGTAACAAACTATTTCACTTCCGAGAATCAAGGGGAAACCCCCTTAAATTTAATGATGATGTATTCCAACACAGCACAAAAGCTGTCCTGTCTACCACCACGGTTCGATGAATAAATGAGACGACAACTCGCGATTGATCTCGATGCCCGAGAGCGTTAACTGGTACTGCGCACTTTTATTATCTGCGCCCGCTCACGGGCCCCGTCTTCCTAAGCATCTTGCGTATCTGTTTCTTCCCCCCCTCGGCACGAACCAATACATCCCGTATCTGGGACAATCGTACAGTTATGTTGAAGAAATTGGCCAAATATGCACTGTGAAACTGCGCGGCAGGGAGCGGAGGGAGGTCGGATGTTTCGCCGGAATTTGCATTTATGCCGGAACGTGGAATAGGAAGTATGTTTTCTTCAAGTTCGTTCAGTACCGCCGAAATTTCCACAAAGTGGTAAAAAATGTTTGCAAATGGCAGGGGGATGCCTATTGAGCAGGCGTTCATGGTTTTAAGTGCACAGTAAGCTGTGCCCTTAGGCAAAAGCAAATGCGTAGGTTCACCATAACGATTATTTCAGATGCATAGTGAGTCAAGAATACTGGAAGCTATACGGGAATACTAGAAGAATGAACTTGCTATGAAAATTCATAAGAATTAATCTACTCACAAAACACAACATTAAAATATTTTTTTCAAGCGATGCACCACAACACATGCAAAACTTAGAACGCTTTTATGTCACTATCAACAACACTACCACATTGCCCGTTGTACGTCCACAACAACATTAAGTATCACAACCTTCGCTTGCCCTCAACTCGAAGGTCTCAAAGGTCCGAGTCAAATTTGTATGACCTTCGCCCATATGATTTGGTGAACGTCATTCCGAAGGGCTTTTAAAAATACTCTACCGAGTGTTTGGAAGCCTGTTGATTCGAGCGTTGAATGCGTTAGTTAAAAAAAATTAAACTCCTTAGTTTTCATGCAGTTTCGGTAATCTTTCCTATAAAACATTATGTTTCCATAGCTTTGTTTTGCGTTTTTTTTCTGTGAAGGTAAACATTGCAACACTCAATCCAAAGTGAACCGATTTTGAAGGTACCATAGCAACGAAGGGCGTCACTAAACTGTGAATGAATGTCAACAAAACACTGTCATTTTGAAAATTGGAACAAAACTCAATAAAAACGATCAGGAGACGCTACATTCCAATGGTAAATAGTGTTACAAACAAGGTTGTGTGCCTTCCACAACTACTACAACTACTGCGCTATTAGATGAAGCTATTAAAAGGGGTATCTTTTAGTTTACTGATGTAATTGTCCGGACTCGCGAGACTGAACGATTCAGCACCGGAGTTGTTCGCTCGATCGAAGGAAACGCTGCGAACACGTGTGCTGGTGGTAATTATACAATTCAGCACAAAGCCCAACCCCACCAACATTCGATGCAAAGGCTCTTCGGTGCGATGCATAAGCGACCTACGGCGCAAAGCACGATTTGAAATATTTTCGCTCCGTTTCCTACCAGTTGTCTGCAGGGTTACATTGAGCGGACCCTTTTTACTTGATCACAGTAACCGGGGGAGCAAATTTTACTACCCCACCGGGAAAAGGTACAAGCCACGGGGCTCTCGGACCGGTTGTGGAAGAGCTGAAGCACGACCGACAAACAAAAACCCTTTTTTTTTTGTTCGACAAACAACTCGCGATTTCGACGGCCGCTGACGTAAGACAGCGTAAGGCAAACAAGCCGTGTTGTACGTGTTCTTCTTCCGATACCAGCCCACCCGCTCCAAACATTGTCACATTGCTTTATAGAGAAACATTGCTCACGCAGAGGTTACCTGGTATTTTACCAGAGTGAGGGCACCGAAGTGAGATAAAGCAATATGTATTGCGATAAGCATTGCTTGATCTTGACGCTGGTTTTTGTCCGCCCGAATCAGCTGAGATTGTCCAGAAGCGAGAGGAAGGAGATCCAGAGGTCATCTCGCCACATGATCTCGCTGCATTTGAATACGGGCTTTCAGATATACACATTTTACTTGACGTTTCGCTCCAGAATCAACATAAACTGTAGCGAATTATCGTTCCCTTAAATTCAACCGAACTGTTCTTATTAAAACAACCGCAAAACAGGTTTAGAGAGGCCATTTCTTCGCACGTCGCTAGCGGGTTCTTCCACAACGATCACGAGATGTGCGGAGGTGATTCATCGTCGATACTGGATTTGTTTTGATTTCGTCACTGGCAGCACTCGAACTTTTGACACGCCACTAGAAACACACCACCTTCACAGGCGTACGATCTGCATGTTGGTTTGGACACTTACTTTTGCTTTAAGACTTTCACTATCCCGAGCGGAGACACGATCGATCGATCTTCCCCGATTCACACATCACAACACATCACGTCGAGACAGCGACGTGTTGATTGTAATGCAATATCTGGCGGTATCTAACCACAGCGACCGGAACACTACGAACAAAAGGACAGCAAACGCACACCCTCTTCGGCAACGGATGGGCGTTTAATTCGCGATCGCCGGACACCGTGTCGCTGGCGCTGTCTTTGAGGCCTGCTGGTGCTCCAGTAAACAGCACTGCGCTCGCGATACAAACCATCGCGCATTTTGCTCTCTCGCTTCTCTCGTTCTCTGTCCCTGTCTCTCGCTGTTCGCGCTCGCTCACACACTTGCGACAATAATTCCCATGAACAACATCAACAGCCCCTCGGCGAGATTGTTTGTGTTTGTGTTTTTCTTCGCTGTATTCGTTTCTTCCGTCAACGATGTGACCTGTTTCCGCAGGAGCAGAGAATATAGAAGAAATTGTTTGTTTTTCTTGCATCCTTTCATACTCTTACTCTTGCGTAATACGCATTTGTAACGTTCTTCTGTTCCTTGCTTACTTCGCAACTGCATGAATGAAATATGCCCAAAGCGTTGTACTCTTGCCGTGAAAGGATTTTTTTCTACGTAACGCAAGACGGAATAATGAGATTTCAATATTGTTTCTTGTTATTACGTTTTGACTAAAGCGAAAACTACAAAGAGCTTTAAATTTTGAGTAAACATTGAAACTATCATTTTAAAGTTTCACAATACCAAAAAGATAATAATGATAATTTTACTTGGAGGCGTTTTTTAATCTTCACATCACCATTAACACCATTCTCCATGATTTCAATTTGATTTCAAGATGTCTTGAGAGAAATTAAACTCCATATATATTAAATATGAACCTTTCTTGTTTTGTTATTAATATACATTAAAACTACAAAAATTATCAGAAACAATTAGTATATTTTTAAAACACATTATTTGTTAGAAACGGCTGTTACAAAAAAAATAATGATGAAATTTCAAGCTAGCTTGAGTTTGGCTTCAAAGTTGGTTTGAGCACTTGCCGTAGCCTGTCAGGAGTATAGATACGAATAATACATGCCTCAATTCATACTTTAACTTATTTACATACATTACGGTCACTGATTTGCATTTGAAAATTATTTAATGGTAAAATAATAGAAGAACCATTTCGCTTGCCGTTAAGAAACGCTACCGTTGTAAACGTCACGTCAGAGGAATCGATTGCTTGGAACGAAACACTCACACACACATATGCACGCTACTGTGCGGAGGAACAATAACAAAAGCACTCCAAATGGATTTTGACAGATCGGCAAAGGAAGGTTTTTTTTATTCCTGCCGTGCAAAAACGCCAGAATAATTCGACAAAGGAAAACCGTGTCCGTGTGTGATGTTTGTGGTTCATCGATGCGCTGCTGGCAAAGTTCGATGATTTCCGCCCGACAGAACCGTCCGTATCGCCGCTTGTGCTGAATGGGAAGAGGCCAAGTCTGCGTCAAGTTTTCTTCGGGATAACCATACCGGCTGGCCATCGCCCACGGTGTCCAACGGAATGCGGCGCTCGGATAGGGCGCGTTCGCTGGCGCGGTTGATGATGATCCGCCATTTTTAAAAAGACGCCGCATATTGAGCTGCTTAGATCGACCGAGTAGGAGTCATCGTCGGATCTATAACAGTAACGTGGTGACACAGTGAGTTTCTCGTAGTGAGCTGTACACCGTCAGTACAGTGTGTGCTTATCTTTGACTATTTTCGTCGAAACCTCGCCGTCGTGGTCGGGCCTTTTCGTTGTGACTACCAATGGGGTTTGCTTCAGCGCTAACTTCTGAAATCGGCGAAAAAGATCAGCAGCAGAGGTGCTAGAACATCGAGGATTTCTAGTGCTACGATAACCTCACATACGGAAGCCATTGAAGCATGTGCTATGTAAGTGTGCACCAGGATCGTACGCCCATTGCTGCCATCTTAAGCAACGTCAACCGTTTCCGGAAGTTCGCACCGGAAGCAGCCATATTACCAAACGTTTCTTGCGCCGAACCGTAATACTATTGATCGAAGCAAGTGTCCCGTTTGGCCCTCGCTGAGTGTGGGCGAAACGAAACGACTGTAGCTCATAATTGTCACACGATCCAGTCAGGTAGCAGGAGACTATTTCGCCTGCTGTCGAAAGTTGGTACAGTCGTACTGAGATCGCCATTTTAGTGTGGTCTGATGAAAAAACAAGATGGCGGCCGGGTAAACGAAATCGCAACTGCTTGATCCGAAGAGCTGAGTCAGCCCATCATCACGGTGACGGAAGTAGTTGGGTGGACTAGATATACCGGTGTTACTTTTGGAGGTAGTTTGTCATGTTGATATAAAGTGACAGTTGTGAGAAAATAGAAAATAGTTACAGAAACTAACAGCGTAATGTGAGTATTGAAAATTGCTTCAACGCAATCCAGATCGATGCTGGATTGATCGGATTTTTCCTATGCTACGACATCCTGTGATTGGATGCTTTCCATAGGAAAGACCGACGGGAGATTGTGCTTATATAATGGCATGAACCATTGTGAATTGTTAGAAAAGTTTTCTTCTTCTTATGTTGATCTAATTTACCTGTCATGTTTCATCCTCCTGCCCCGTATCGGCTCTCCTCTCTCGCACCCTTGCCAGCTTGTTTTGGGTTAGCATAAATACGCGTTTGAAGTATCGATTGACTGCTTGCGACCCGTGGCGTTGGCTGGGTAAAAGCAATAGAGAGAGGAACCGTGTGGGTTCCCTTCGAAAGCAACGAGCGAAGAAGCGGTAGCAGCAGCAGCAACAGTACGATTGATTGTTATTTACGCGTTGTTGAATTGTCAAGTTATCATTCGGCGTTGCGGTGGTTTGCTGTTAATGAAAGGAAAATGTGACACATACACTCGTGAACATATCTCTCGCTCATCCTTTGCCGTATTTGCGGTAATAAGGCAAGGCAAAAGAAGAAATTCGTCCATCGGTTTTGTTGTGGCCCTGTGTTGTGGATAAGACCGAAATTGTATGCGCACTGTGTGTGCCCGCGTGCGTGCGTGTGTCAATGTGTTGGTCGTGTTCTTGTGTGCCGGGGGGGTGAAGGAAATTAAATCGTTTTCATTTGTTTCGCCCATATTGTGGTACAGGCAACATCATGTTAGAGCCATTGTTGCGGAATGGTAAGATGGTTATGAGAATTTGATGTTACCATTTTCGGGGCAGTGCGGGAAGGAAGCGATGCTAGGGCTGGTTGTTCGATAAAGTTAGCGGTGTGTATGCGTACGTGATTACGGGGAGCGTGAATTACGAACCCTCCCTCTCGCGTACGGGTAGCTTTTTTCCGTCAATGGAAATGCATTCAAAATGAGCGTCACAATCGCGGTGGAATAGTGAAAATACAATTTCACGGACCCATGGTGGCTGGTGCACGGATGGGCCTGTATGTATGTGTGGTTGCGCGACACTGTGGGTATTTAATTGTCTTCTATAGCTCGCGAACGCAGTTACCCGTGTCCATCTTTTGAGCTAGATTCCTATTAGCGTTTTTAGACTTTTTTTTTGTATTTTTATTATTTTCTCTAAAAGTGCCATTCAAATGCGTGTCGAATAAATTGACACATTTAATTAGATTTTATAATTTAATTAATGTGTAGAACGCTATTTCGATCGCAATTTTTAAGTTTTATATTAATTTCAATCGTAGTATGTCACGTCAGTGCAAATGGTTGACAAGGTCACCATCCCTGATGGTTTATCTATTTTTTTTTCCTATTTACCCGATTCCCTGTGGACCATTCATCTCGTCCCGCTGGTCAGCCATTTTATCTTTATGGCGATGGTGCTTTTTTCTTTCATGACAAGAGCTTTTCGGATCCGCGTGGTCGAAGTGTGTGATAAAACTGAGAAATAGCTTACACTTTTTCTCATGCTATGTGCGTGTAACGTGGGTCGTGCTTTGTCCTGGACGCGTCGGTACAGTGATAGGTGTGACACTGGCTAGAAGTTTCTATTTTTCTTTCCGATTTGGATTGCACTTGGCCCGGAAGATTGATGAAACAAGTACGGGAAAATTCATGATTTTACGGTACGTGCGGTAACGTACACCGTGAACTCTAATTGCGCTGATGTGGGACAGTTTTCGCTTTAAAAAAATAGATTCGGAGGACATTTTGTTTCTACTCTGTGATGAAGAAATCGTAAGCACCGTGGTTTAGTTTGCTCTCGATCCACTTAATGTTTAGTTGTGCTGAACAGAAAAATAATTAAACTTTTATGTTTTGTGAAAATTTTTTTAATTATGTTGTTTATTGCTCGTCTCCTTGCTGTTATAATTTACGCTCAGAATGACGTCGTGCGTGAGTGTGCACGTTGAGCAAACAAAATCGTTGCTTACGAAAGCACGATCACGACGCAGTTAGCTCCAATCGTACCGCCATTTTGTTTTCGCTGTGCATCGATTTCGATTAACAGAGCGCATGTATATTAGTGGGGTTAGGGTTGGGCGCCTACTTGGATATTTTTAACGTGCCGGAAAAAAAACTCGCCACGGTTCAATTTAGCTCTCGGAGTAATCGTGTCCTTTTCTCCACATTCCAGATACTGTTTGTTCAGTGGTGGTGCGCTCAAACTCGCCCGTAGCTAGTAGTCTTCGTGAAAGTGGCTCATTACCGGAATTCGCTGCTGCTGCTGCTGCTGCTGCTCTTCCTGGTGGTTCCGAAGGAGTCGTCCGACTGACCCCATCCAATAGTGAGCCAGTTCGTTCAGTCACATTTCCTTACGGCGCCAAGGAACACGATCCGGACGCGTCACCGAGTCGGTTGCGTATTTGCCGTTTAATGTATAAGCCACTGCCGCACGGTAGTTGCAAGTTGAATGTGCGCCACCATCAACGGAACCGTCGCCTGGCGCTGGACAAAAAGCGCACGCTAGGACAATCGTTTCTTCCCCGTCGTGCCATACCACAGTACTTTCAGCAGCGTCTGAAACATAAGTTCCTTGTTAAGAAGAGTGCATACACGCTGAATAGTGCGAAACAGCGTGCAACTCGCAGAGAGATTGTAGCTGGCGCTAACGATAGCGCTTCTTGCTTAGGCGACGCGTGCCCCCCTACCCGCAAGCTAGAGACTCCGAAACTTTCTCAAGAGGAGCAAACAACCGGTACGGAATCTGAGGGACCTAGTACCGTCCACTCGCACGAGAATGCAGAAAGCGTAGATAGTAAGGTTGTTGCGGTACGATCTCTCCCTTCCGAAGCACCGATCGTCGATCGGTGCAACGCCGTCGGTACGATCAAGGAATACCTTTTGATACAAAAAGCCGTCCAATTGATGCTGGCGATGTTACAGGAACGAATGGAGGAAGTTGAATCGATGCCAAAGAAAAGCACCATGGCAGCTTTGAAGGATGGAAAACTGGAGGAGGAAGATACGTCCCTCGCAGGGGATGACGCAGAAGCTGGCAGTAAGGAGAGCGTGAATGAACAGGATGATATTGACAGAAGGACACCCGCATCCATCGTCGCGGATCCGGATACAAACAAAGAAAACAATGTTCCTTTAGAGAGTGCACAGGAGACGGCACCGTCAGTGGCCGCCGTTTCCCAGAATCGGCTAAACTCGACCTCCGGTAAGGAAGACCCGAAAGACGAGCCGGAAGGTGGCGGTGGAGGCAAGCCTGTCTATAGCTTTCTCGAATCATCCAAAACCGACATCCTTGATCCGGCCTACACGTGCGACATCGAGTTGGAACCGCTGGAAAAACGGAGGAAAAGTTCCATCGTCGATTCGCTGCTGAATAAGTTTAACCTGTCACCACCGGCGAAGGCATCCGTACCAAGCGGCTTCTACGACGGCACGGACAGTGCCGAGGGGCGGCGCAGTTTGCGTGATCGTACGAAAATTGCCGCCCGTCCACGATACATCGAGATCCCGGAGGAGCCACGCAAGATGCGCGTCTCGAAAGTGTTCGGCAAACTGCACAAGACACTCAACATCGATCTCGATTGCGCGAACTCGAACTCGTCGACCGAGTTCTACGGGTTCGACGAGGGCGAGGTGGTGAAGCTGGATAAACCGAGTCTGCCGGGGCTGCTGCCGACACCGATCGTGAAGAAATCGCAACCGTACGCACCGTTCCTGGCGTACGGTACACGCATCGGTACGGAGTCACCGGTAAATGGGACGGAAACGCGCAGCGATCTGTTCCGCGAGGAGGGTCTCATATCGTTCGGTTCGTTGCCACCGCGGCTCGAATGTCCCCAGCGCCCGAACGATATGGTTCGGCCGCGGACCGTCGCCCAGAAGCGCATCCTGGTCCAGCGAGAAAACGACGTACGATATCTGATGATCGACAACGAGTCGAAGATTTATCAATTCATTGAGAAGCGGGGCAAGAATATTGCACTCGACTTTTGCCGTATGCGCGAGCTGCAGGATCAGCAGATTCCGTTCACGCGAGACAGTTGGCGTGCGCTGTCCTGGTTGCGCACGGAGAACGGTCGCTACTACTTTCAAACGATTACCATCGACAGCCGGACGGTGAAGCTAACCGGTTGCAAGGGAAATCACCGATACAAGAGCCTGGCACGACATCCGCTGTACTCGAGCCCGGTGTTTGCGTCCCGTGGTCACCGGTACCACTACGTCAGCAACTGTCGTTGTCCGGAGTTTCCGAAGGGAGTGATCTTAAATATCGCGCAACAGGAAGGATCATCCAGCAAGGGTGCGAAAGGCGAAGCAAACGGTGAACCGAGCGGCGATACCAGCCGCTACCTGTTTCGTGGAACGGCCGGCAGAAGCGATTACAACAGCTGCAACACCGATCATCAGAAGAAACGCTCCTATCCCGGCACCAAGCCGGGTCCGCTATCGTCGAAATGTTTGCAACCCGCCATCGAAGACGACCCCTGTCTGGGGCCGATGGAAGTGTTCCAAATGCCACCGGTCGAGCTGGAAGTTTTCCCGAAAATTAATCGCCCGCTCGATGGGTTCGTTCAGCCGTACCTCAAGATGATCCTGCCGTACGATGACATCACCGAGAATTGGGCGCGCTTTGCCGTATCCACGCTGCGCAACTCATCAACGAATGGTGCTGCGGTAGAGGACGAAGAGAACGAGGAACGGTCGTTCGTGTTTGAGCTACCGTATCTGAACAACCAACGTCGGTTGCTAATCCGGCGACTGGTAAGAGCGACCCCTGGCGACGCGGTCAGCATCGACGTCGAACGGTTCGGCAAGTTGATGGAGGAAAAACTAACGTTCCGGGAGAAGATCGATCAAGCGCGCGACAACCCGAACGTGGTGGTTGACCCGGACGAGTTGATCTGTGCGGATGTGCTGAGCGATATGACCGATTCAGTCGCCATCGCACTGGCGGAGGATTTGTTTGTGAAGGATGATCCCGACATCGATTACAGCTGCAAACGAGATGGGAAACATCGATCGTCGTACCTTGAGCAGAAACCTATGTCTACTAAAGTAGATACGTCGGAACAAGGAGCCTGTGTAAAAACACCTACTCCATGTCCTACCGTTGACGTTCAGAGCGATGCGAACCGTCCAGCAACGGTAGCAGCTGGTGGAGCTGGCGCCGAGTGTACCAGCAACAAAACGAACGATCCATTAAAATTAAAGCTACTGTAAGTATTTGACACTATTTTTTTTGTAACAGTGTAGGAAGCATTTTCTTCAATCGCGCGTTTCATACTTGTTTCGTTAATTCTCGTAGTGCAGTAGAAATGTAGACATTTCAGTAGGCTTCTTTACTTGCTTCAATTACAGCAATGGTCTTGCGATATAATTAATTAAATATTCCCGGACAAATGAAACCACATAGTTCCACAATAGTGACCACAATGATATTAATTTAAGAACTTAAACTGTGCGCACGACAAAATGCTTTATTAACTAAGTCCTTAAACACGACAACACAATCGTCCATGGCTCAGCTATCATCACACAACACTATAATCCAAATTAACGCCACTGTATCATCTTCCGCATCTTCATCCCATGATTCCCCACCCGGCATCTCATTGCAACAGGTTTATTGACAAAATAAACGTTCCCCCCTTCCCCAATAGGCGTGAGATGAAGCGTCTCAACGCAACCATCATCGAGGGTCCCAGCCAACCTACGGTCAACCCTGCTGCGGCTGCTGCTGAGCCTAGCCGGCAACAGCGGTGCGATCCCCGGTACTGCTCTTTCGGATGTATTTGCGACGTAATGGTGAATAGCTCGCAATCTGAATCGAGTGCCAACGTTCACCGGAAGCAGCACTGCAGACAAAACGAGTGCATCTTTGGTTGCGTGTGCGGTTACGAGCAGAAACTTGTCCAGCACATGCAAGAAGTTCAGGTAAGATGAGATCCTTTGTTTTGTTGTTACTAAACTGTGTTCTTCGGGAGGTTCCTAACTTTGTCTCTCCGAACAGGCGTGAAGATAATTTAAAGATACACTAAAATCAGGAATACCTTTCAACTTGAATGTTATTATACAAAATAAATGTGAAAAAAATTCAGGATTGACAAAAATATATTCAAAACTTTACACAAATAATCAAAACAAATTTGAAAACGTCAACTCCTCCAATAGCTGGTATAAACGTGAATACCACTCCATTATATGTCAAAGTACAAGAAGAATCAATATGACTGACGGCAACGATAGTGTCACACAGGACTCGATCAACTGTTTTATCAGAAAACTCTTTCGGAAACCTAACCCTTTCTCCAGATCTTTTACTCGTGTCAGTGTACTATTTCCAAACTCCAGAACAAAAGCGCTAGAAATAGAGAAATTACACCGTGTCTCGTCGCAATTTGGAATTTGTTACTATGTTCGTACTTTCGTTCAGCGGTGTTTATGTGTGAGTTGCTGTAAACTGGTGGCTATAGAATTCACAGTAGGCGAAATTCAAAGGTACTAGCAGGCTTCGTGTTTTCCGACCGTAGCAGCAAACCTAGATCCAGAATTGTTTTACTTAAAGAAGAATGAAGAAACCATCAAGATTTTACTGTTCTATTGTATAGAACTTGTAGTCAATCTTATAATCATCTTTCTTTATTTCCACTGCCTCCTTAGATAAACTGCAAAGACGAGAAAGAAGACAAAGGCACCGCAACGCTCTCCAGTGCGGACGTTAAGTATCTGCGCGAGAAAGCCACCGCACGGCTCGCAAAGGAAGAGCGCGAATTCACACCCACTGTCATACTGACCGAAAACACGACGGTCCTAGTTCGTAATACCGAGTCGGAAACGCGTCGACTGAAGAAGAAGCCCAAAAAATACGACGACTATTACAACGACCAGAGCGTGCAGTGTCTGCTGAACGGCGGAAGTGTACTGGATGACGTTTCGAACCACATCAGCAAACCACCGCTGAACGTGAAACCCCTGTCGCCGGCCGACCGTATGCGGCATGCGCACGTTCTACTAACGCGCATACCGCAGTTGGCCGACGTCGAACCGCTGTGCATGGTGCACGATCTGTACAGGTGCTTTTGCGGCGGTAAAGCCACCCAGGGCAAACCGTTCTCGTTCGCGGAGGAGAACAACTATCCGACGGTACTGTCGAAAAGCGCGGGTTCGGATACGCCCCTGTCGGCACCAATCGCGCTGGAGATCTCTTCAGGTACGCCCGGGCGCACAATGAAGGCCAGCACTACGACGATCCGACAACAACAACGCGATCAAACGTCGGAAAAATCAACCGCTTACTACGAAGCCTTCGCACCGGCAGCAAATGCCCGCAAACGTTTGTATTCGTTCGAGCGAGCGAATGGCGATGGAATGGACGACGAGCGGCAGTACGATAGCAGTGCCGGTAGCGACGAGGATCGAGTGTTTAAATCCGCAGCGCAACAGTCACACCGGAGGCAACGTGATAGTTCGGAAGAATCGTACCGACCACCGGGCGAGCGAAAGATGTCGAAAAAGAAGGGTGCCCAAGCGACAGTTACTTTCCTGGACGAAAATAACCCATCCATGAAGCCTTCTTCCGGTAGTGGAGCTGCTGGTGGTGGGTCGATTCGAGCACGCCGTGCATCGGTGGCACATGGACTTCCTCCTCCAATCCGTGCACGGCGCGCATCGGTAGCCGTCCGGGGTCCGTCAGTAACCGCTTCGCAACCATCCTTCCTAGCTCCACCGCCAGCACCTCCAGTTGCGACAATGGGCAAAAAACCATCGGGATTGGCAATGAGACGTGCGTCCGTGGCGGACATATCCCGACTGCCGAAAGCTTCCGCAAACCGCAAGAGCGACCCAATTGCACCCTTCGAAGAAACGGCACAGTACACCTCGGTCATAAAACCTAAGAAAGCTTCCGGACCGTCGGGAATCAATAACATCATTATCAAACGGATACCGCCGCAACAAACGAATCCCCCCGTCAATACCAACTCCAAACCGACCCAAACGGTGGCGTTACCGAAGAAAGCACCGAAAAACAATGCAAGCGTCGCCGCCACCGCCGCTACCGCCTCCACTGCTCCCACTGCCACAGTCACCGCTGCTACTAAATCGTCACCGTCGTCGGTGCCGGTGGTAAGGATGACGGTACGCGAAGTGAAAACGCTGATGATGCGAGAACACACAAACTTCGACATACGCGAGATCAATCACGATCCATCGACGATCGCGTATATTGCGCTGGTCGATAAGAAGGATAATATCGCCAAAGATTCACAGCTAAGCATGCTCGCCGAGCGCACCAAGAAGCTGGTCATCAGTGGCAGCCGATGGACAATCATCGACAACAAAGAGTTTCACGATAGGACACCCCCGGAACGTTGCATGCCAAATCGCAAGCGCGTCACGTACGTCGTGCAGGTGCCCGAGGTAGAAACGGTACGTGTTGCCAGAACGGTCGCCACCAGTTCGAGTGCGACTGTTTCGGCTGCGCAAGCGCCCGAGCAGACGACGAAACGTTTGCCGTCAGCCCGGACAGTGTACGATCTGGTGCAGCAAACGGACCGGCAGCTGGTGTCGCTGATGCGCCACATTAACGAGCTGCTGCGACGGCCGGCACTCAACATCAGTACGCCGAAGATGGGCCTGCTGTACATCTGCCGCTGGAAGCTGCTGCTGAAAGCGTTCGCGATGGGCAAGATCGACGTGCTGGATGTGGTGCTGAAGAACGATCTCGAGCTTACCATCATCACGACGAAACCGACCAATGCCGCCGAAGAAGCGATACCGATACCGAACGTGCGTTACCAGATCAGCGCACGGCACCTCACGCTCGACAAGATGCTGGCGGTCGAGCGACCGTCACTGTTGATTAAGATGATCGTCAGTCAGGTGGAGAACGTTCGGACGGACGAGCTGGCGATGGTGTTGTACGGTAACGAAGGTTTCTGGCACTTCTGCGGGTTTCTGCGCGTCGCGAAGAAAGCTTACCAATCGAACTCGAACGTACTGATGGAACCGTCGGTAAAGGCAAACCCACGGGTGAAGGCACGGCTGAAGGAGTACTATCGTAAAACGTTCCCGCAGGATGTGCCAGTGGGCGGTGAAGAACCGAAACCGGCGTCCTCAAGGGTTTCAACGAGTGCCCACACACCACCACCGAAATCGCCAGCACTGCCCCAGTCGAATGGTGTTAGTGTTGCGGATGTTGCAGCAATCCTACCGCCCATTTCACCGAGCACGCAGTCGAACATTGATATTGTCGTACGGCCCACGGGTCAGACGGTCAGCTATCCGCTGACCAACCTGCTGGCGGACAACTTACGCACGAACGACGAACGGTGTCGTTGGATGCGGTTGAAGGTGGAGAACGATTTCAGTCACCTGTATCTGCCGAGCTGGCAGTGCTGCTTGACGTACGGTCGCATCAAGCGCGCCATTGTCGATGCCAACCGCACGAAGGTCCCGGTGCAGCTGGACAATCCGTCGCCCCAAAAGGGGATGCTGCCGTACGTGTTTGCATTGCCGCGCGAAGGACTGGCAATCTTCATCGGACCGTTTCAGATGACGACCGACAAGATCGACGTGATTCTGTGCCAGAGCGTGGAGGGAAGTTTGTACGAGCGGGAGGTTTACGAGCAGCTGAACGGCATCCAGTCGGGGACGAAGCGTACCGTTGGTTCGTGGGTCGATGTCGAGCCGGTTAATGGTGCACGTGACACGCAGCAAGAAGCCGACAAAAAGGCGGAGATGATCTCAACGTCAATGGTGGGTGCTTCCAGTGCGCAACGATCGTTGCTGAAGCGCAACAATGCGCTGAAACCACCAGCTCAGTCGTTGGAGGAGCAGCAGTCGGAAACAGGCTCAACCGGACAAGTTCGAGGCTCTGAAGTTGTAACATCGGCACCACAACCGAAACACGCCGAAGGCAGGGGTGCAAACAGCAGTCCTCCGGTGCAACTGCGCCGCAAGCTGAGCGTGGAAAACTTGGGTATTGATTTGTACCGGCTCGTGGAAGGAACGATGAAGCAGAACCAGGAAAAGAAGCGTGAAATAGCGAAGGTGCTGGAGCAGCAACGTTCATCGAACCGAAAGCGAAAGCCGAACGAAACTACAACGGTAGCTGCCACATGTGAACCGAAAGTGGCCCGTCACTCCGATCCCGTCGGAGCGAGCGATAACACAAGCAAGCATCCTACTTTAACGACAATGCACCCACCAAATGCTCCTCCTCCTCCTCCTTCTGTCGGGACAACGATGACGCTGCAACGCAATTCCAGTACGCGGATATCGCTACCGAACCCGGAGGGTGTGCGGCTGCAGCGTGCTTCGCTTCCACCGATACCGGCGCTAAATGTGATAAAGAAAACGACCAACGGTGTCGCCAAACCGGCAGCAAAAACGACAGTTCCGTCGATCAGCAACGGACAGATGAAACTTCTTCCTCCACCACCGGCGCCACCGGCTGCGAAATCTTTAAGCGTGGCGCAACTGATCGCCAACTGCGAGACGACTGCCCCACGGGTGGGAGGACCACTGCGACCCCGGCTGTACTCCGTCGCTGTCGAACGTCCCAGCCAGGCGCGCTCGGTCGCTCCAGCAACGCTCAAACGTTCGTTTGATGACGACGAAGTCATTTGCCTGGACGATGATAACGACGATGAGGCGAGTCCTCCGCCCGCTAAGCAAAAGCCCAACAGCAGCGGAACAGTCAATGCAGCCAACGGAACCGACGTCGGCGGCAAACATGTTGTTTCATCGCAACCCTTCAAAGAGAAAACCTTCCTCAGCCAGCAGCAGGTGCAACTGATCGGCAGCAAAGTGGATCTGACGAAGTCGGACCATCAGCAGGGCTACAGCTACAACCCTGCGTCCGGTGTGCTGCGCATGAAGCGCTCGCTGCTGAATTCTCTCACGTTGGAAGGATTGCTGGAAGGGTCGCCCGCTAGTTCCGCTGACAACAGTGCACCGAGTCCTTCCCCAGTAGCAGTAGCAGCTTTAGCAGCAGTAGCAGTACCCATCGCTGCAACGAAACCATCAACTGTGCCACCGGCGGCAACGACGACGACACCAGCCATCATCACTCCGGCACCTGTCACGATGACGATTACAAGACCCCGGACGAAGGTGGTACCGCGGATGAACGTTAAATCGGCTTCGCCACTGTACGGCGAAGTAAACAACGCTCAGAGCAAAACGCGCACCACTGGCGAATCCTCTTCCTGCTCCGGTGCAACGTTACTGCAGCAGCCTCTCAAATATGTGAGCGACGGTCAGTTCCGGTTGATGTTGCGGAAACCGCACACGCTAGGCATACTCAAGTCGAAGATTTTCGGACTGGGAGTAGTCGAAATCGTGCGGTTCGATCCGCAGGTGATTATCAAATTGAAGGAGCTGACTGTGAAGAAGCAGCTGGTTTGCGTACCGAACCTGGAAGCGGCAGTTACGGTGATAAATCAGTAAGCATAGATGATGCGAAAGTATACTCATATGTAGCTATATTTCTATATGCCAATGTATAGTAACCGTAACCTAGCAACGGTTACTTCGTGAGTTCACGTATATCCAGAAATCTAACCTTACTTTTGTCTTCAATGGTTCTAGCTGAATGTTTTTTTTTTCTATAATGGTTGAAACTGCAACCCATCCGACACTTGTTGTTGCAATGCTTTACAAAAGCCTTATTTCGTTAATCTTCATTTGGGTTACACTCCTCAATGCTACATTCTACAATCTTTTGCTACACGAAAATGTTGTTACCACGAACCTCACTGTTGGGTTTCCTTCCAGATTCATTGAGCGGAACACCTTTGCGACCAGACCCCACAATCTAGTCATAAAGTGGGAGTTTAAGGAGCAATCGACACCGGTGCCGAACGAGGAAAAGTTAACGAGCGTTCTCAGCCAATATTGTGTGAGTATAGTTTGATTTATGTATGGGAACTGTGCTGCTTGTTCCCTATAAAAATAGGGTTGTGTACATTACAGTATCATGCAACATCCTAGCATGCGTGTAGCATACATATTGTAATTATTTGTAATAAAACATTCCATCTATTTGCAGATTGTTACGAGGTATGGATTAATAAATATGAACAATGCGGAACAACTGCAGGCGACGGAGAAGAACTTGCCGACGCTATACGAAGATCTCATGCATATTAAGCTGGCGATGCAGTGCTATAACAAGGAACGCTTTGACAGAGAACAATGTAACGAAAACGAAGAGAAAGTCCACGCACAGGTTAGTATTTGTAGGTCTTGTGGCTGAAGTGGCAACTAATATTAACGTTCCCGTTATTCTAGGGTGTCGACGTTATCAGCATTCTCGAGAAAAGGAGTAAATGGTTGCTGCAGCTCAAGGCGAAGGAGAGACAAAGGCTAAAAAACAACGAGGCGAAGCTAAGAAAACTTGGCCACCTTACCTTGGGTGCGGAAGAGATTGACCGTTCCGGTGATCAGGAAGCAGTCATCGTTATTGAAGATGATTAATCATTCGTACGATTAATCAATGTGGCACTTCCAAAAGGAGACGGGAGTTTTTTCGTTTGCCTTACCTGTCCCTGAACAGCACTGCTTCTTATACTACCAGTTTGAGTGAGACTAACGCGCGTTATCGTGTAACAGATCAGCTCATGTAGTAAAGCACAAATAATTTAACAACTGTGCCATGCACAGAGAGATTGCGATTAGTGCTAAATTATTGCCATCAGCTAGGAAATGTATATAGAAGAATGAACATTAGCTAAGTAATAGCTATTTACTTTAAAATGATAAATGTAAATCGAAAACTGTACGTTTGGTATCAAACAATGAATGAATAAATGAAGCAGATGAATTAAAACAATCACAATTGACTTGATTGAGTTGAGCGCCAACGAAATTCCATTGTGAGGGGCTTTTTTATCGCTTATGTTTATGGATGAGCCATTTATTCCTAGAATGCGTTGCTGTAAATTTGTTAGAGTTTCAGTAAAATTATGCTGGATGTTGGTTTATCATGATAGCTTGCTGAGAGTAATATTAGTGTGTACTTTCTTGTAGGATAGTTATTTTGGAGCACAATAGGAAAATAATTTCGGTAGCCAAACCAAACCGTCAACTGCCGGCTCAACTGACGGCTATTTAAATTTTGACAGCAACAAAAAAGAGCGCCATTAGAAACGGCTGTCACGCAGGAAGCCGGAATTGAAAAAGTTTGTAAACAAGCAGCACAGCATTGTTGTGCATTGTCGCGTAATTATATACATTTACAGAGTCAGTAGTACACACAAAATGAGTCGCGCACTGAATTTGAGTAATTTTCCTCCAGCCGCGGAAGCGATTGGATTCTCCGACGTAAGTGTTTCGTTGTAGTAGTGCTTGTGCGTTTGCATTTATCAACGTTCAACTGCTTTGTTCTTACCGTAGCGCGACCACTATCCGGAGATTCTGTTCACCCGGGAAATGTTACATCCACCGGGGCACAGTAGGCGAACGGACAGTACGCGGGACGTGATGGTTCCGGTGACTGAATCGCTCCCGAAGCGCATTCTCAGCATCTTCATGGAGCTCGGTCTGTTGGAAGCGTTGGGCGAGGCAACGCACTCTGAATCACTCGTCGTTGCACGGACCGCAACGTTCTTACAGGTGATCGGTCGCAAGCTCAAACAGTTCTGGCAGTCGTATCCTTGTGAATTGTCGATGGATCTCGTTGCTAAGCACTCGCAGACACGAAACTGGTCAAAGAGCATGGTACGGTGTATGGGTTGGCATCCACTCTGCTTTAAACTGGCCGTCGCTACCATTGACGATACGGTGCGTATCTACACACGCAATCCGGGTGTTACGCCGATCCTTCGCAGCAGTCTGCAGAAAGCGATTACCTGTCTCGCTTGGAGACCGTTTACGGGCGGTGAGCTAGCGATCGGATGCCAGACCGGTGTGCTGATCTGGAGTGTGGATCCGATGAGCCAGATTGCGAGACCACTGTCTCAAGCGATCCATTTGCAACATGGTCGTCATCAGCCCGTGACCGCAGTCAGCTGGAGTCACAACGGTGAGCTTCTCGCGACGGCCAGCATCAACGACACGCATCTGCTCATGTGGAATGTCGATCAGCAGCGATGCGTACCGATGCTCCGAGTGAAGTTGCCATGTGCTCTCGTTAGTTTCGCACCACTCGGGCACAGTATGATCGCCAGTACAATCGGGCGCGACTTTTACCTCTGCACCGTTCCACCGGAGCGTGTTTCACGTGTCCGATGGAATACGGCAAGCGGTTCACTGCAATCATTCGCCTGGTCGCGGGACGAGAAACATCTGCTTTTTGTCACAACAGACGACACGAAGCTTTTCTACATGAAGTACATGAGCATGAAAGCGGGTACGTACATCACGTGGTGGACATTCCATCGCGCTGCGCGTTGACATCATCGACACAATACTTTGCATTACTTTCTCCCACAGACACAACGTTCGAGTTGGCCTTCCCGGCGGTAGATCTCGATCAGAAGCTTACCGCGAGCGGGCTACCGATCGGTGGTAAACCGCAATCGATTGCCTGGTGTCCACGCGATCGTTTTCTGGCCGTCACGTTCAAGACGACATCGGCTATAGCCGTCTTCTTTACGAATCTATCCGGGCTGCAGCTAAACTTCGATCCATACTGTCTGATTTTTGGCGTCGGTGTCGAGTTTCCGGCTTGTGTGTGCTTCCAGGAAAGCTACCAGCAAGAACAAGACTCAGACGCACAGTCCGTGCTTACAATCGGGTGGTCCTCGGGACGTATTGAGTACTATCCGTTGTAGTTCTAGCCTGTGCCTAAAGAAGTGTGAAGCAGGTGAAATGTTTGTAAGTAAAATAAATCGCTTTTTGTTACTAAACAAGCCTGCATCCCTCGGAAAAGTTCACACGAAAGAAAATACTTGGTTAAATAAAATCATATCTGTATCTGATACTTATGGAATATTTTCTCAACAGTAGTTTCTCCACAAGTAGTAGTGATGCAATAAAATTATTAGAAAATATTACTTCTCTGTTGCCATTGCCGTATCTCTTCTGTTGTTACTTTCTGATTTTATAAAAGATATATTCTATTTTACCACAATTATAAGAGCTCATTGTGGTCCTACTATTCTTCTTGATTGCCGTTGATGTCATCATAGATCATGGTAGGCTATCCCTGACTTGCTACGTACGACAAACTATTCCAAATGAAATTTTCATACCAGAAACCAAGCAGCAGAGTCTTCTGTATTTCCAATTGATTATATTGTTCCTACTAAACTTCCTGCTCTTAGTGGTGTCCGTTAAAATCGATCTATCGATTAATTTGTCGCCATTAATGGATTGAGTCAACTGTTTTACAACTGATACCGTGATATTAAAGAATTTAACAATGGCGTCAAAATTAGATAAAGACTTCAATTAATACTGAAATGTGTACGAAGGGTGCTATTTAATGAAAAGTTGAATAGTTTACTCTCACCGTTGAGCGCGATTTTACCAGTTTCATTTCATTTTGCCTCACTAGAAAAAGCATGCATGCGTGCCCGCGATGACAGCGATCATCTGCTAAGAGCGCCATATTGTTTACCTTGTAACTCAAGTTCAAGTAAACTGCAGGATGTAAACGAAACACCGGTTTTTAATGACAACCGATGTTGAAACCTCCTCAGGATTGTTTATGTTTTGAAAATAGAATTGTTGTATTTCGTGGAGTTACGGGAACTTCCATTCGTATTAGCGTATCGCTTTGAAGCCAAAATGGCCACTGATGCGGCAGACGCTGGAGAAAAGCAGGCATCCAAATTGCAGTATTACGCAGATAATTTCAACCATCTGTGTCGGCTGTGTTTATCCGGCGAAAAGTTGGTGTCCATCTACTCAAATGTTCAACGACGAAATGTGTATTACATACGACATTTTGTAAAGTTAGCTCTAGATCTACTTGCCATCAAGGTAAACTAAGAAGCTGATGCTCAAACAATCGTTCAGCTCTAATGAGATGCTAAATAAATGTGAATTCACAGATCAACAAGCACGACGCGCTGCCGAATTTTCTGTGCGAACGTTGCGAGCAGAATCTGAACATAATTGCAAACTTCAAACAAAAGTGTGATGAATCATTGCGGATTTTGCAGCGTGTTCGCGAGAGCATAATCGATCGACCTATCTCCAAATCATCCAAGCAGACCGATGATTTGCTACGAAGCAAAAAACGGAGTAGAAATACAAAAAACAATCGACCAAAGCAAAAGTGTGAAGACATTCTGAAGAAGGTTATAAGCGCAAGGCTATAAATTATCGCTTCTATATTTAATCATCAAAATCTGTTCCCTTTTTTACAGCTGCCACAAGAAATCAAAGTAGAAAAATGGATCCCAAAGGAAGTAAACAATACACCGAAAAGCACAATCAACGAAACAGTCGAACAGTCTTCATGCCAGAAAATGGTTGAATTGATAGTATCAAAAGGTTCAAACTTACAGCAACGGGAAAATGAATTGATAGAAATTACTCCCAAAAAGGAACGGCTTGAACCGGAAGATGATTGGAATGGTGATTCGAAATGTTCTGACGAGGAAAGAGAAATTGAGTTCGTTTACAAAAACGAAGTACCAGTGGACCGGGAAATAAAAACGGCGAATGCTAGTGTAGAGCGGGATCCATCGAAACGAACTCGCGGAAAAACGAAAGAACTCCCCGAACAGTCGAAGAAATCGCCCAACAAAGAAAAGATCGTGTGCTCCATCTGTGGAGCGATGGTGAATAACATCAAATCACACATGGTGATTCACACGGATCGACCCCACCAGTGCGAACAGTGCCCGAAAAGTTTCACCTCACGCAATAAGTTACAGTCGCACATCAACGGTGTCCATCTGCGGAAGCGCGATTTCAAGTGCGACGTCTGTGGCAAAGCATTTCTGGAGAAGAACAATCTGAAGGGCCACATGCGCATTCACAGTGGTGAACGGAAATACACCTGTGATCTGTGCCCGAAGGCGTTCCTGTTTGCGGGAACCCTGCGCTGCCACATGCTGACGCATACGCAGGAAAAGCGGCATGAGTGTGAGACATGTGGGAAGCTGTTTCTGTTGCGCACGACACTGAACAAACATCTGCGGGTGCATACGGGCGAAAAACCGTATTGTTGCACCGTGTGCGACAAGAGTTTCCGGACGACCACACACATGGTGGTACATATGCGAACGCACACGGGTGAGAAACCGCTGAGCTGCCGTATCTGTGGGATGACCTTTGCCCATCATAAGGCGCGCAGTGTGCACATGAAGACGAAACATCCGGAAGAGTTGGTGGCATTAGGTTTGATCAATGATAAAGGTCATCTGAAGGTTTAGCGTTGGTGCGAAGTACTGAAAAGACCAGCAAGCTGGAACACAATGGAATGCTAGTCTTCAATCCATTACTAATATCCGAAAACATTAGACACTTTCGGTGAATTGACAATTAGACATCAGACATTATTCGGGGATTGTAATCTTTAAAGCCCTTATAACGCCCTTATAACTACATAGCACAAGACATGACATGAACTGGTTACAGCCTGAAAAGGGGTTTCAAGCCAAGCTTCGGATTTAACACTCTATTGGATTGCAAGCATAGAACTACGTACTTAATACATTTTTTGACCTAACAAATATACAATAAATAGCCTACCTACCATCTATCAGCGGCCAAATTATCCTCCATAGGGTCCATATTGACCGCAGCCTACTTACATACAACTTCATCTTAAAAAATCCAGCCACTCCTATGCGGTTTCCATGATGTCAAATATGAACAGGTTACTACTGTTACTACAGACTACTACGACCAAGAGAGCAATATGTCAAGTAGGTACCAATATAGCGTCAACATTAGCACCGCACGCCACCAAGCAGAGTAAAAACTACTGCAATTCCTGAAAATCATCAATCTCCAAACAAACAAGTAAGAAATAACAAACCATTTTCACCTTACAACTAAATTAGCATTTTTATGATAAAAATGTTGAATCAAAATTATTACAACCACTACAGCAAAGAGGTGAAAGAAGCCGAAAAGGCTCAACAACATGGGGTGGACGGTGGCGATTTTATAGTGGTAAACGAGTTCTGCTACCTTGGTAGGATCGTTATCCGGTTGTTCAGTAGAATCATGTCTACTACGGGTTCCTCAACCTTATTCTTTCTGGAAGATGTCATCGTGTCATAAACGAAAGATATGACCAACAGATCTCGATTCTGGACTCCAACACTTTGTTATCGTACTACGTACTGTTTTTGGTGGGATGATGATGTCGTCCTTGCTTAGGACATAACATACGATTAGAACTGAACCTACTGGAGATCGGTCCTGAAGTGAAAAAAGTGGCCATGCATCGATATAGCCCATGCCGTGCTAGAAGAGCGTAGCACAGTCCTGAGAATATTACAACAGTAAGAAGAATTTTATTTTTTTTACCTAACTCATAAAAACACATTACAAAATGGATGAAAACCGTGATGCATTCGTGACAGAAAATATGGGATGGGTTACTTTGATTACCATCCAAACATTTCCCCCAACTGAGCTTCGTAGATAAGAATGTCTGGCCTGAGCGACTTCACATTATAATTGCGTTGGATAGTGGTAATGAATTTTGAATGACATCTCTTCCGGATCGTTCTGGTTCCAGACTAGGATTAAAACTCCGATGGCCTTGAAGGTAGCTGTGAGCAATCCCACAAGAGTTCCAGACGCGAAGGTTTTCAATGGTGCGTACTAAGCGACCATTGCGATTCCAAGACTAAGCGACCTTCTTGCAAGAATGCACAATGCACAGGCTTTTTGCTCCACGCAAGTCCTTTTAACAGTGCATTTTTCATGTTAGTTTGAACGAGAGCGGGTAAAAAGAACACAACGCAAATAAGCGACCGTGAATCAAGCAGAATCGAAAAAAGAGAATAAAAAATACAAATAACATAAACGCATACCACCACTACCACCACCAAAACAAACTGTCATCCAGACGCAGCGAAGAAGACCGACGGCGACCGAGAGCATTGCGCTCAACCGGTTTACACATTCGGCCAAAGACGGCAATACAAACCGGTGAACTTCCCTTTCCAGCCAACCCGCGCGGGCTGTTCCCATCCTGGAGAAGACCATTCCCTGGCCAGTACCATTCCACGGTTGTTCGGCGAAGAATTTAGCGTGTTGTTTAACGTTTCGGTTGGTGCCAGTGCCTATCGTTCCTATCTAGAGCCTCTATCTCGCCTTTTAGCTATTCCGAACGAACATTCGGGAGGGTTTACAGACTGTGTGTGCCGTGTGTGTTTGTGTCGATACAATCGTGTGTGGTGTGGCGGACGTGTCTTTTACCGAAATCGAACAACCAATCTTCTACCTCAGCAGGTGTGATAGAAGCCAGTATTACGGTGTTAAATACTGAAACAAAAAAGTGGCTTTCAACTCTCCGCACCTAGGGAGCGGAACAGCCAAGGTCACGACGACAAGTTCCATCGAGAATACGGCTCTACCTCATCCCACGGGACCAAGCACGGAAGCACACGCTCCAGTAACGAAATGGCACAGAGGGCTCTGCGCCGCGTGTTTGTGTATGGGACGCTGAAGCGCGGCGAACCGAACCATCATCTGCTGTCCGAGGCGGACAACGGGTACGCCAAGTTTATCTGCAAAGGTTCGACCAACCGGCGCTTTCCGCTCGTCATCGCCACTCGGTACAACATTCCCTTCCTGCTGGACAAACCGGGAACCGGCAGTTATGTAACGGGCGAGATCTACGAGCTGGACGATCCGCTGTTTGAGCAGCTGGATGTGCTGGAGGACTACCGGAAGCTGTACGATCGCCAGATCGAGGACATCAACGTAGGGATCGAGGGTGGCAACGTGCCGTGCTGGTTGTACCTGCTGCGAAACTGCCCCGACCGGCTGCTGAAGCTACCGATGCTGACCGAGTACCGGAATACGCTGGAGCAACCGTACTCCCGGCGACCACCCGGGAAGGTGAACATTTTCGAAGAGCTGCTCAAGAGTGACGAGTAGCGGAGAGCGATGGGAAGCGAGGGCATCATGGTGGTGGTTGTGATGATGAAGAAACAAAGTCCTTTTAATCGTAATCCTCCAGTGAGAGCTCAATGGTTGTACTTAATGTTGCGTACATGTTGGTGTATGATGATGGTCATAAAACTAATGTCAATTTCTTCCGATGTTTCCGAAACGGTGTTTAATGCATGCCATACTATTGTATCCGTAGGATACCGCCGATCAAGCAGCAAGGGTTTTAGTTCTGATAATAAAAAATCAGTTGTAAATTTTAAAACATCTTCCTTTGTTTTGTGTACCTTTCGTTCGTGGCATGGCACACTGGGATCACCGCCAGCGCAAATAAGATTATCTAATTCGCAGCAACCGGTTGATAATGAGACTCACTCAGAGCGATTGCCCCAATCGTAACGAGATCAGTTCGTTGCGTCTATCGTTCCAGTGTGGTGGTCAGTTTACTGTGTGCCAGGCGTGAAGTGGAACCGTGTCCGAAATGTCCACAACACTGCGGCGAGTGTTCGTGTACGGAACGCTTAAGCGCGGCGAACCAAATCACCACTGGCTGACGGATGTGGCTAATGGGCAGGCGCGGTTTATCGCGAAAGCTCGCACGACCGTCCGCTATCCGCTGGTCGTCGCCACCCGGTATAACATTCCCTTCCTGCTGGACGTACCCGGCACCGGTCATTTTATTGCCGGTGAAATCTACGAAATCGATGAACCGATGCTCGGACGGCTTGATGTCCTGGAGGACTATCCGCGGTTGTATGAACGACGCCCGGAGGAAGTGCGTAGCGAGGAGCAGGACGTCGAAACGTGCTGGATGTATCTGATTAAAAGCTTTCCGCAGAGCTTGCTCGAGAAGCCATTGCTCGAGGAATATCGAGATAGCCAGGAGCAACCGTACGAGGAGGCTGAGAATGATGATATCCACTTCGGCGAGTGAGCGTGTACTAATTAGCGATTCTGTGCGCATTTCGAACAAAACCGGCAATAAAATGGTGAAGAAGCAGCAACACCGGAACAAATAAACCGCAAAAAGTGAACGAAGGTCATTTATGTGTATAGTGTGTTTTGAAGTTGGGTAAAACAACAGCTTTTAAATCATGCAGAAAGGGTTTAAAATGCTTAAGTTCGTGCATCGAAGTTTACGTAAACAACGATACGAAACCGATCTAATGTGATTTATGTTATGGAATCGATCGAGTAAATCGATCACGGAAATCCTTTTGAAGACACTTTTTCTGCGTTGCTTTGTCTTGTCAAATTTTAATGTAAAAAATAACATTTTACCCGATTGTTATAGTTTAGTCCACTCGAATCTAAATTTTGCATTTTAGGTTAGTTTGGGAAGCGGCTCAGAGCAGGACACACAATGCAACCAAAATTTATTCAATTTAAGCCAGTGTAAATGTACTGATGTGCTGCTTAAAACAATGCAATTTTGTGATTGAAATCTGTGCCGGAATTCTTCACAAACTCCAACAGATTGGATAATAATTTTGACTGGCGCATTAAACACATTTTGCCCACTGTAGCTGCACGCCCAAGTAGCAACAACACGACGCGCAGCTGTTTGGTTTGACAGTTGTAATGTTTACTTGTTTACATCTTATTCGCTGTATACGCAGGCAAGCAGAATTACGGAGGAAAGTGAAATTCAACACTCGAAAAACAATCCCCTTCTTGCTGATTGGCTTGCTTCGTTCGTGGATAGATACTATTGTGTGATCTTTTTGAATAGAAGCCTTTGTTTGTGATAATTTCTGCAACTACACCACACGTACAACCAACCCTCTCACGAGAGAATTTCGACTACCCATCTTCTTCAACACTATCCAAGAAGGACGCATAAAAGAAAAACACATCGTTCCGCGGTACACATAGTGCGTCGGTTTTTGTTTGCCCGTGGTTTGATATTCTGCCGTAGGCGTTTTCTAAACATCTGTGAGCGTCGTTTTGGTTGACCCCCAACCTGCACAACACAAACCGAGCAACAAGTGTTGTCGAAGGGAACGAACGGAGGCGGACCACCGGACACGACACGACACTGCATTTCGTCGGGAGCCGTACGGTAAAAATAGCATTTTGGTCTTCGTTTCGCCCATTCCGCGGGTGGACAACACACACGCAGTCGTGTTTTTGGTTGCATCCATCTAACGAAGACCCCCAAACAAGCGAATCGCATCGCATACCACCCCCAGCAGCTCGTAAGCCCCGAAAAAAAAACCCGGGACGAAACGGTCGTCGTTGCGTCGTCGCGTTGTATTCGGTGTCAGTCGGAAAAATTACGCTGTGGCAAGTGGTCCTACGACGCACGATTATGGTGGGACAGCGTAAGTTTCAGCTGAGCGAGGTGGCCGCCCTCCAGCGGGACCACGTCAAGATCCGCGACCCGGCCCGGGTCGAGCTGATGCTGAACGAGCTGGTCGTCGGCGGCACGGAGAAACTGCAGGTGGTGACCGACTTCGATTACACAATCACCAAGCAGCGTCTCAGCAACGGCGAGAAGGTGTTGACGAGCTTCGGTATGTTCAACGAGTGCAAATCGATCCCGGAGGATGTGATACTGGAACAGCGCAATCTCTACCATAAGTACCGCCCGATCGAGATCGATCCGCACATGGAGCACGAGGAGAAGGTCGGCTACATGATCGAATGGTGGGCGAAAACGGGCGATTTGCTAAAGTAAGTGTATTTGTTTCGTCTCTGCTCCACTTTCGTCTTATCGCAAAGCGTTGGTTATCTGCAGCATCAATCATATATACATGACGGAGAGTATTAGGGTTATGCTGCGGGTAGATTGCTGGCATTCGATGTGCTATCGATTCGAACGCAAAAAGGTTGACAAGCGTCTTTGTGCTTTTGTTGATAAGGGTAGTGAGAATACGACACACAGTTGCTTTCGTTGCTATAGCACCGCTGTGTCAGCGGTTGCTACTTTTTTTGCTGGTTTGTTTTTCTGCTGCTCTTGTGAAGTTTATACTCGTTAGTAAACAATTTTGTAACATTGTGTAATATCGATTTGTTGACACCTGTTTCCTCGTACTAGATCCCTTTCTTTCTCACAGATATCAAGAATTCATCAAAAAATCATGAAACATCCTTTTTGCTTTTATAAAATTAAAACTGCTGTGCTTTTTAATGTTTTCCACAACCATTAACACAAAATATGGTTGTGGAGCTCAAAGTGGTTCATTTTTTTACAAAATTTTTATTAAATTTTCTAAATTGTTTATTTTCTGCTTAAAAATGATGTTTTTACTGTGGTAGACTTGTAATAATTTGTAAAAAATAACAAAAAATATTGAAAACATTATTTTTTCAATGACATGTGTTCGAATGTAGTAAAAAAAAAAACACTGTTCAGCAAAACTTACTGAACTCCGAATTTTTCACTATCTCCCGTTTTTAGAGGCTTCAAGCTACCACAAGAAGATATCGATGAGGTAGCGAAGCGTTACAAGGATGGCTTGCGGGATGGTACGCACGACATGTTCAAAGAGCTGTACGAGCTGAACGTGCCATGTCTAGTATTTTCCGCCGGTCTCGGCAACTGTGTGTCATCAGTGCTAAAGCACGCCAATGTGATGTATTCTAACGTAAAGGTAAATAGCGAAACGTGCCGGTGGTCCGCAAACACTTTCCACTGCGATGGGTCGAGGCAGTCATCTGCTCAAACTCAAATGCCCGTTTTTCCGTATTCCTCTTGCAGCTAGTGTCGAATTTCTTGCAGTTCAGCGACAACGGTATGCTGAACGGGCTGCAGGATCCGATGATTCACACGTTCAACAAAAATGAAACCGTGCTCGACGGCACGGAGTATTACGATATCGTGCACTCGCGCGATCACGTCATCGTGATGGGCGATTCGCTCGGTGACGCCGGAATGGCCAGCGGTGTACCCTCATCGTCGCACATTCTCAAGATAGGATTTCTTTTCGATCATGTAAGTTTTCATGGCACACTTGCACGTGGCGCAACGTTATGTTTGACGCTTTTTTTTATCCTTCCAGCCGGAACTGAATCTACCTCGATACATGGACGCATTCGACATCGTGTTGGTGGACGATCAGACGATGGACGTTCCAAGAGCCATCGTCGACATGGTGAGAAAGCAGTCACATCAGTAAACGTTCGTTACGGGTACGGGTTGTTGCGGCACAGTACTATTCTTCCGAGGTGTGTGTATACTCGCACCATCATTCAGAACAGAAACTAGCTCCATCGTTGCTGTAGTAACACAAGCGAGCGCCATCCATCCAAGAAGTCCTGGTTGACTTTACCCACAACACAGCGATACTCTACTGCCGGGAATGTATCTCATGTTTTACTTTCCGAAGCAGCTACGTCGAAGAGGCATGCGGCTTGGCCACATCGTAATCGTTTTTGGTTAGGATGTATCTCTAGTGGAACTTAACATCGTTCGATTCAATTCCGGTTTTATTATTTTTTTTCTCTTCTTTTTTGTGACAAACTTGTTCGTGCATGTAGTAAACGTCGGTTAGCGATGCGTTAGAATTTTCGTTTGAAGAAAATTCAAATTTTAAGAATGAATTAAAAATTACGGACGGATAATCAGTGTCGGTTTTGGTTTATTCCTTTGGTATGACACAGCGTGCACGATCCGATTCCTTCCGAAATAGAAATATAGTGCAATTTTCATGAGAATACATGTTTATAACGTTGAAACATAAATTTTAATATCGGTGTTAGTTTTATGATTGGAAGTGATTGCATTTGAAAGTAAATTGGACGATGTGTAAAGATCTTCTATCTGTTATTGTGGTATAATTTCCTCAGAGCTGTATAAAATACACTGCGGCTACTATTCCAAAACTTTTCCAGCTCCCGAACCGTGTTCGACAAACTTGACTTTTCCCGCCTGTGTCACACGAAGCAATGTTTGTAAACATCGCGTTGACAGCTGACATTTTATGTAGAATTGTACGTGAAGTACGGTAAACACTTGTTTTATTTATGATTTTATCGTGACGATGTCCTTATTTCCCGCTTATAACACAATTCCCGCAGAATCATCAACCAGTGAATGTGAGTTGTGTGGTTTCAGACATTTGGTGAATATAGATTGATTATATCCTCTTCTTTACTAGCAGCTAATTGCATCAGCAAACCTGGCGAACTTGCGTGGTTGACAAATCAAAGCTTCATTCCGTTCGGCATTACGGTAACAAACGAAGAACCGGATGAACCACAAGAAATCCCTTCTGAAGATAACCAATCGGACAAAAAGAATGATGCAGAAACCACAGCGAAAAGCAAAGAACCCTCGTCAAGACGCAAGCACAAAAAGAAACACAAGAAAAAACACACCAAACGTAAACGAAGCTCTTCCAGCTCTTCGGACACCTCCAGTGACGAGCGAGCAACTTCATCAGCTTTGGCAATTCTTCCGTCCATCGCTTCGGCGCCCATTTCGGAAGCCGAATACTACACCGACGTGAGTGCGTTGAAAATCTATCTTACTGTCGAGAAATTGCACCGGCCCGCTTGTCCTCGCTATCGGTTGGGAACGTACAAAACGCTCGGGTCACGTGTTGGCGCCATTCCCGCCACCACCAAAGAACGCATTAAGCGTTACTTTAGAACATCAAAACAAAAGCAGGGCGATAATCTCGCATCCAGCAAGCTAACACAGGAGGAAATATTTGCCCGCGAGGCGGAACTGGAACGCTCGATACGTGCGTCGGAGACGGTGGAAAAATGGATCGATTTGGTGCGCTTCCGGACTGACCATCCGATCCACTGCGATAGCTACCAGAACCACAAGCGCGAACTGTCGCTGATCGAGCGTGCCCGCCGCCAGTTCCCGTCGGATGAGCGGCTGCTCGAGCTGTATCTGGAGGCAATCGTACGCGTTCACCCGACGGACGTGGTGCTCGATCTGATACGGCGTGCGATCGCCAAGGACGAAACGAACGTGACGCTGTGGCGAGCGTTGATAAGCAACAAACAGTGTGCGATGGCCCAATGCATCGTGCCGGATGTGCTGAAGCTGTACGCGAAGAGTACCCGTGCGCTTTTTATGGCCCGGCGTAGTGATGAAACGATGCTGCAACTTTTCCGGAACTGTGGCACGTTCTGTCGGCAAGCTGGGCTGTGCGAGTTGCTGTTCGGGATGATGCGCCACGCGCTGAGTATGAACGTTGATGAGCGATTTGGTGCGGGTGAATTATTCTCGTCACCGGAACACTTCCCGCCGCTTATTGAGTACGAAGAGCTGATACTGAAGTCGGGTCTGCCGATGAATGAGATCTGGTTGCGGGTGGAATTACTCCGCGCCGCCTACCATTACCTTCCTTTCGAGGGTGGCCGACTGGCGAGCGATCCCCAGCGGATGGTGCTGACGGACGATGTGGTGGGATTTGTCTATCCGCTCATTAACAAGTCGTACGCGTTCGAGCTGACGCTCACGGTGCTAAAGCTGATGAAATATCCCTTCCGTGTGCAGTTTGACGAGGAGGAACCGTACGAAGCGGACCATTCCGAACAATTACTGACCGTCTTTTTGCATCCGTTCCGAAATTGTGCGCACGACGGTGAGCTCTACGCGCTTATCAAGCAGATGAGCGTGGCGCCATCGTACATCGGTGCGAATCTTGCCCACGAATCTTACCTGCAGATGCTGCGAAACTTTCTCACCCTGGCAATCGATCATTTCGAGGGAACGCAAAGTGTCATTCTGCTAACACTTTACCTACAGCTCGAGCGTATAATAGTGTGCGAGCAGAAACTGGCAGCGGCCGACAGCGACAAACGGACACTGGATGAAACGAAAACCAAATCGGTACGCGCGAGGGTGAAAAATTTGTTGAAACACACGCACGGGACCAACCAAAACAGTTTGCCGGTGTACGCCGAATACGGACTGCTTGAGTACGAAATGTCCGGCCTGAGTGGAGCGTGTCGTAAAATATTTTCCACCTCCGTGCAGGTTTACTGTGCGAACGAGCAACACGAGGAAGCGACTAGTGATGATGACTCAAACGAGCTGTACCATCTCGTGTTGACGATGGTTGAGATGTTGCTAAGCAACGGCCACAAAGAGGAGGCTATTCGAGCGCTAACGAACCTAGCGCTGAAACCTCATGAACTTACGTTCGAAGAACCTGGCACAAGCTTGATCTCGGTGCCGGACACAGTGAAACTTTCCGCCCTGCAACGGCTCAGTGATCGAGTAAATCGCGCAGTCCGGAACGAATCGCAAGAGGAGTGCACCGCCAGCGCGACACTACCCACGGAGCAATATTTCACCTCCAACGCGATGGTGAACTCGATTCGAGCATACATCCTCTACCTTGCGCTAATTCGTTCGAACCTTTCGGAGGCATCAAAGCAGCTGGAGACTTTTCTCTACCTCTTCAACGACCCCTCCAACACACGGCAACGCTTCCTGCGTCAACAGCTGTACGAGCTCTATCTTCAACTGTTCGAGCTAGACCGACTGTACAGGAACGGCACCCGGACGGAAAATGTTCGCCTTTTCCTCGACCTCACCGATCGCACGCTGCGCGAGTTCCCGGGCAGCTTGTACGCGTTGCGAACGGTGGTTTTTAGTGACAATCTTCCGTGGCTGCGGTTAAGGGGCATCGTAGGAAAGCATCTGACATCGCGCGCCGTTCTGCTGCTGATCGTTGCCGCACGGGCACGTGGGTCCGGCATGGAACGGGAGGAGCCGATCACCGCGACGGAAACATCTCCCTACAAGCAGCGTGTGCTTAATCTGCTCGCCAGCGCGCTTAAACGCACGGACGGTCGTGAATCGCTGGTGCTTCATCGGAATGCGCTCCTGTGGCGAGTTTACCTTCGCGAACAGTTCGATCAACCGAATGCTCCGGTTGCAGGCAGCAGTGTGCTTGAGCAATGCCGAAGGACGCTCTACGCGGCGCTGGAAGCTTGCCCGTGGAACAAAGCGCTCTATCTGGACGGTGCGTCCTGCGCACCGCAGGAACTGTCGCAGCTGCTCGATCTCATGGTGGAAAAGCAACTGCGTGTACACGCGATCCCGGAGGAGTTGGCCATACTGCGGGAGGATGTATGATTGTTGTCGTTGGACACGAAATAAAGCAACCAAGTGCGTCTACGTTTGAACATTTCTTCCAGCGCTCCCCCTCCCCCAGAGCGTGTCTTTATTCATCCGTTTCGGCCGTTCTCGAGCACATGCAATGTAATCTACGCGCGAATTGTACCAACCGACGTGGAAAAGATAAAGTTTGTGTCACATTTCTTCTGGGTGGGTGAAGAGAACGATAACTGGGTTTCATTGTGCAGTGCACGTAGTGCTAAATTGCATTTTGTAAAAAAAAAAATAACAAACGATTGGATGAGGTTGTTAAACATTAACTATAATGGGTGAAACTTTGAGGTTTCCTCTACAGTTGTTGATGGGTCACCTGCTGCTCTCGCTCTAGACGCCCATCTTCTTCTTAAGATCGTCGTCCTGCGCGGACATAGCTGTTAGCTTCTTGCCGATGCGCTCGTGCACCTCGAGATACTTAGCCACGCACCGATCGATGCACACCGACTCTCCCTTGCCTGTGAACCGAAAGGTAATGGTGGTTAGTTATGTTTGTCTCACTTGTTTCACCTTTTTAAATCGACATTCTATGCAGAATTTGCGTTATTTGATAAGTGAAGATAGCGCACGAGATGGAACTATGAGAGCTTTTCTACAATCCCAGCTTTGGCCTGGTAACTTGGATGAGTGGAAATGTTTTTTTAGGCTTCAATGTAACTAGTCTCCAGCCGATATGTGTGCACATAGCTCTACATTAATGTTGTTGATTTTGATAGGTGAATTTTTATACACAAAAAGTCAAGCAAACCAGAAGAAATTAAATGAATAGAATTGGTAAACAAATTCCATCGTATCAAGCCAGTTAATTGCCCGGGGAAGTATGAAAAGCGTTGACTTCAGCGGCAACCCATCACTTACCCAGCTCCGAATCGGCATATTTCGGTGGGATGCACTTTTTGTGGCAAGCTTGCGTCATGCGGCTATACAAATCCGACATCATTTCGATTTCCATCTCCTGCATCAGCTGCAGCTTGGCCTGCTGCGCCGCGTTCAGCTCTGGCATACTCATGTTGCGTTGTGTTTCGTTTCGCTTTCGTTTGGAAATACAGAAAAATGCCTTCTTCTACGGCTTCGCTTTGCACCGCTCTTAGGTGAGGTAGTAGATCGTGCTGAATGGTTTTAAACGTCGAATCGTCGTGCTTCCTTCACTTCGTATTGTCCAACGTTCGATTGTCGCATACGTTCACGAATTTTCATATTCTCGTACCGGTTCTTATCGACCGATTGCTTCGATGCAACGAATGCTCCGATGCCCAACACACTGATGATGCCCCTGCGAGATGCCCGCACATGTCGAAACAGGAATAAGAGATGGTTTGATCACTGAAAACATGCAAATTTCCACACAGAAGTACACACTTACCAACCGATTCCGATTTTACCAAGATATCCGAGGCGCATAATCGTGCGAATTCGAGCGAAAACAGTCCCTCTACATCAACAGCGCAGCGCTTTTCTTCCTTGAAATGCAAACCCGGTGCACGATGGAAAATGCTCTTACGAAACACGCACGGTCAAAACGCAGGAGCCACACGGTTTTTGCTGTGTTTGCGCAACTGACAGTTCCGGAGCGTTTTGTAAACACAGTAATTAAGAGACGTTTGCACATGACTAAAACGATGCGAGAACGATAACAAGCAGGATGTTCTAATATTTTCCTCATTTTTAATATTGAGACAAGAGGAATTGCAAATGTTTTTTATGAGTACTTTCGTTTTGTTATCAGTCTCATTGATGTTTATTAGGGATCAAGATATGTGCCACAAACACACTTGCTTTCAGGACCTAGTTTCCAAATGTTTTACTCATTTCGATGTCCACTATTTGTGAATGTGGTATCTATGAGCTCATTCTCCAATTGATCTCTTCATTTGAATGCCCAGAGTCATTGTATCTAGCCCGTCTTCACAAACGGTCCATCAAAATATCAAATACGACTAGATCGTGGTGCATGCTAGATTGTACATTTTGTTTGAGTTTAGAATCTTATGGCCCGATCTGGAAATGCATGGAGTCGTTTGTAGCTATACACCTACAGATTTCACGAGAATTTGCCTCCAGAATCATTGAGGAGAACCTAATGAGAAATGCAACCGCAGTTTTGTCTACTTTTCGCGGGTTGTTATGCTTTTGTGTAAAGCAACCTCTATGCGTTTATGTCAAAATGGTCCACCTTCTCAAGTCAGTTTGACGGCTGTCAAACTGATATTTTTGTACAACATTCTGCGCTTTCCGTGAAAGGATATTGTGTGTTGTTTCTGTGCGGGGTACGCCAACTTTGTTTTCGTTTTACAGTTTCCAACGCAAGAAAACGCTAAACGTGATCAAAATCGCGATCGTCATATATTCTTGTTGGGTTCCACTGTGTAGGCTCCATCATCACAGCAGCGGCAGAACACCCGCGACCAAGTGAACCAAAGAAAGTGCGTAAAATTGATAAAAGACCTCTCGCACACGGCTCTGCTGCCTGCTGCAGAACGCACGCATCCAGCGAGATAAGCTAGTGCTGTTGTTACACGAGAGGCCCTGGAATAGCCCGCAACAACCGACATCTTTCTCAGGATGCCTTCGAAAAAGAAAAAATATAATGCCCGTTTTCCGGCGGTAAGTGTTGACGCGGTGACGGGGCAGAGAAAGATAGAGAGAGAGCGCGAGAGTGAGAGAGAGTGTAAGATTGGCGGCAGGGCTGCGCGCCACAACACACAACGCATCTCGGCGGTACCGGCGGTGCTATACGTGTGTGTGTAACGAGTTTCATGTTTATTGAGTTGCGTTTGTTCTCGCTTGCTCGATTATTTTTGCAGGGCCGCATCAAGAAGATCATGCAAACGGACGAGGAGGTGGGAAAAGTGGCACAGGCGGTTCCCGTCATAATCTATATCCTTTTCAAACGCTGCCGCGTCCTTGCGGGCTCTTTCTCTCCGCATGTGTTTGTGTTGGTTGTTCGTTATTGTTTTTTTTTCCTTAACCCACTCACTCTTTCTCCGTTAGCGCACCTAGAACGCTGGAGCTATTCGTCGAATCGTTGCTGACGAAAACGCTGAAAATCACGAACGCCCGGAACGCGAAAACCCTGTCGCCGTCGCACATGAAGCAGTGCATCATCTCGGAGAGTCGGTTCGATTTTCTGCGCGATCTGGTCAAAAACATCCCGGACATGGGCCTGAACGAGGATCTGTCCGGGTCGGAAGCGGGCTACGGTAATGAAGGCACCTCACCGGCATCTACCTCGACCTCATCATCCTCCTACTCGAACGGTGGTACAGCAGTGGCAGCATCCGCAGCACACTTACCGTACGAAGTGCATTCGAAACCGTTGCTACGCTCCGAGTCATATTCCCCAGCGACGGCATCCATTTCGGTGCCGCTATCACAACAACACCACCACCACCATCACCAACATCCGCAGGGCAAACGAGGCCTTAGTCAGCAGGGCGGTAGTCTTAACTTCTACAAAGAGATACCCCTGGACGGGACGGACAGTCCACCGCCACCGCCGCCACCGAAACTAGCCCGCCTCAATTCGGCACCCGCGGCTTCGACCACGTCCGCCAGCAACGTGCCGTTCAAAATCGACATCCTACCGACCCTCCAACCGACCGGTGCCGGTCCCTCTCCCACCGTGCACACCACGGGAACGGGTCGAAGGGGGCCAACGAACCCACAACCATCTTCCGGTGCCATAACGCCACAGATTAGCTACAAATTCGAGCGCCTGGCCGCGACACCCACGTCCGAGGTGACGCTCGAGCCAGTGATCAAGTTGGACTACTCCAACCTACGACTACCGGCTACATCCGCATCTCCGCACGGGTCAACTACGGGGGCGGGAGTGATGGGGGCGAGTAGGACAGCTTCCCTGCAACCCACGATCAAAATCGATCTCAGCAGCGCCACATCCACCGAGTACGGTACACCCAAGAAACACAGCACCACGGAGCGGCACGAAACGGCAGCGACCGGTGGTGGTGGAGTGATCAAACAAACCGCTTCACCCAGCAGCACCAGCACCACCACCGCCGTACCGCTCCAAAGCCCGGTGGTACCAGCGGCACCACCACTCTTCTCCGCCCTATCATCCACCATCCCGGGAATGGATGAGGATTACGACGATATTTAACTCCCGCCTCCTCCCTCCCCGTTCAAACCGGCGCCAACCGGATCTGGCAGCGCGAGACGTTGTGGTTTGCATTTACAACCTCTTCTGTTAACTACCATCGCTGCTTCGTTTCATACGTCGCACACCGGCCGGTTGAATATGCACGGATGATAAAAGTCACTAAACAATACAATACAAGCAACAACAAAAAATAGAAATTAATTAAAGTCAACAATTCTATGATGCTGTCGAATTCGCTTCTTCGTGGGTCCTGAGATAGTGTGCAGTTGTAAATAGTGTCTTTGTGTGCGCGTGTGTCTTTAGAAAACAAGTAACAAGTCATACCTGCTACAATGCTATTAAGACGCTACTAACGTGATTAATACAAACATCTTTCAGGTTTCGCAAATGTATGAAGTGAGCTAACTACACTTGGTTGGTATCATTGGCATGCTTTGATGCTATTTATTTGCGCCCCTAAGGATGCAATATATTATTTAACAATCCATGCCAATCTGTTGGTCGTTTTCTATAAATTGCTCCCATTCGGAACCCTTTTATTAAATATAACAAGCGTTTTTCGGTGAAAATTCGCTATCTTGTTTTTATTTGAAAATGACATTTGCATTACAACGCTTTCAAATCCAAGAAACTTGCAAACAAACTATCATAAATATTGATGATAGTAAAAAACGTTACCGAACCGAACTGATTCCTAAAAGGCTTGTAAGAACAAAGCCTACTTCTCACTACGGATTCGAATGAAGCCTTAGAAGCAAAGGTGTCGGAAGACAAGAAAAAAAAAACAAAAGGACGAACCAAATCACTCATATTTTTCCAAGGATCTTTTATCGAATCGATTCAATTCGTCTACTGTAACACTAACCATCAGTAGATGCGGCAACAAATTACACACATTTGGTGATTTTTTAGCAAACATCTCCTTGTACCGAAACATAAGGTAGCAACTGTAGCACACGGCAGTTTGGAAAGAAATCCCAAAACCTGGATAGTAAAGCATACGCGGGATACATCAATCTGCTTTATTGACACAAAACTCAACCTATTGCTCCCCGCAGCAAAGCACAGTATAAAGCAGTATTTCTCACACGCCGAACAGTAGTGGAGGGAAAAAAGGCGGAAGAACACGTGCGTTTTCTTTCAGGTATTTCAATTTTGCGTGGTGTGCGTTGCCGCCACCCTCCTCTGCGGTAGCGGTAATGAATATAAATAGATAAAATTTATTGACTGTGATTATGAAGCGCGATTAGTATAAAATAGTTTTGTATTTAATTTTAATTTTGCTTTTGTTTTACTGTCGCTCTTACTCCTATCGCCTTTCAGGTAGTGTTGTACAAACGATTTAGCTATGTATGTATATATATAAATGTAAAAAAAAAACTGCGCTATATCATTGCTTTGGCGTATGGCATCACCCACGAACGAATTCCTGCTCGGGCGAGTGATGGAGCCCCGGATGTGATCGCAATTGTATCGATCGCTAGGAAACATTGCATCTCACGCCTACACTAGCGCCTGCGTGTTTGGCGTTTGGATGATTTTGTGTTCCGTTCGTTGGCGGAAGTACGTATTTTGAAATTGGGAATGGATGTAGATAAGGAAGAGAAAAAAAAATGAAGCGATCATTACGATCTGCAATCGCCTTCATTCGGGTTTTGAAAAGCTACTGGACGTTATAAGAAGGCCGAACCCCGGGACACAGTAGACGGGGATCGCCCATCAGTTGACTTGCTGTTGGCGACGGACCGTCAATAAAGTTCGTACACTGTTTTCTTTTCCCCTCCAACCACGAGCAGATTTAATACGTTTCCACACTGGTCACAGCCCCGGGGAACACCAGCAATCGTAAGCACCAAGTCGTCATCCCAAGCGCTAAACCCTCTACGGAAGCAGGGAGCATTTTCGCTTGCAAATCGAAGCCGGTAACCATTTGCCTCTCGCATACACGCGCGTACACTCTACCGCACACGTCCTATTTGTCCTGCAAGCTGAGCCGCAACACCTCGGCCAACATTTCCTCCTCCCGCCGTCGATCCTCCTCGCGCCGTAGCTCCTCCTCTTGGCTCAGCTTAATCGCCAGCTCCAGGTTCGGATCGAGATAGTCCGGCACGGTGTCGGTTTCGTCCGCGGCGTTCCCCCTGACGGCGACCTGATGGTCAAGGGCGAGGGCGGGTGGCAGGATGGCACCGGCGGTACCGGACGCTGTACTACTGCTTTGAAATCCGGTTATCAGTGATTCTTGCAAAGCTCTGTGAATTACACAACATAGAGAAGCGAACCATGGTGGTGGGTTTTTGTTTCTGTACTAGCAATACGCTGGGTTCGGGGGTTGTTTATCTGCTTTGGTGCCTTTGTGAGGTAAACAGCGAGGTGGATGTGGACGCGGATGCTGCGTGAAGCGATTACCATGGAAACGTTCTAGTGCAGGGGTTTGCCCAGAGCAGTCGTAAATGTTGTTACAACCGTACAACATGATAGGAAAGCAATTTTCGATTCGAACAATTGTTTTGGAGACTAAAACATCGCATATCGTTATTGTTTTGTGTTGAAAACTGTAAACAAATCTAAATTTCATTTCCTTTTTCGTCCATCCAGTCAGCAGAACCTTGGCATGGCTTGCTTTTTTAATTTTCTGTAGCATTCAAAGCAGCGCACCCTACATGAAAAAAAAAACGAATGCCGCTTCTAAACGCTCAGTGTAAAAGATTGAATCAAGTAAAAATCGTTTAAAATTGTTAAAGACATTGCATTTGCACGACGAAAGTTATTTAGAACGTACTTTTATCGGATTTTTTTTGTATGGCGTTTTTATGCATACAAGTCTTTCGATACGCTCAATATAAGGACAAGTAAAGTAAACCTGATGACAGATATGGTAGGATGGAAGCTTGATAAACACAACATAACATATTTAGTAACATGCTTGAGATTAAAATAATTTGATTAGTATGCAATTGACATGATTTATTTAATAAGTTGCTGTCTCATATCTTGGGACTCAGTTATGTCCTACTCATCACGCCTCATATACAATATTGACTACTGTAGGGGTCGATCGATACTCGTAATAAACGTCTGATGTTCAGTGCAAAAGTTGGCAAACATATCACATGATTTTATCGCATGAGAAAACTACAACGATCATGTCTTAGAATGAAGGTTCAAAATTATCGCAAATTCAAGCTTGCAAGCAGCGGTTGATGTTTTGAAAGTTTCGCTTTAAGAAAATCAGTTGGCATTTGGTTTTTGAAATTGAATCAAATAAAAAAAAAAGATGTAAAAGTTCCTAGATTGGTAGTTGGTAGTAAAAAAAACGTAACAGTTGAGTTGAAAGTTTGCTAAAACTGGACACGGTTAAACCTGCAACATTAATTAAGTTTTTTTTAATTAATAAAACACAAAAATAAATGCCTTTTTCTGAGCGCAATCAGCTTTGGTGAGACACTTGATAAAAAAGAACTGACAAGTATTTTACACATTACAGATGGCGTTACGTTAGAGAGGGTATGTGTAAAAATTATCAACTTGCAACGTGGAAAAATGAGCGTAATCATTAAGATTGTATTGTGACAATCGGAGCGCAACAACAGATGCAAACACGTTCCAACCAACACGTCCATAAATGGTGGTTGAAAACGAAATTTGTCATGTGTTGTTGGTATATTTCACGCCAAGTACAGTGAAATGCAACTAAAATTGTTTAATCGTACAGCAGAAGCAGAATGTTGATATTTTAAACAATCCCAAATCCCAGTCTTTGCGATAGTGGTTGGTTTGAAAGAGAGAGAGAGAGAAAGAAAGAGAGCCAAAAAGAAACCTTGCGCTTTCAAAAGATTACAGCTACAGGAAGTGATCGTACTGAAACGAGCAATGGGGCGTACGCGGTGCGATCGATTAACTTTTGGAGAACAATTTCTTTAGCGGACTACGGGCAATGGAAGCTGGCAACATGCCACCGATTAGTGAGCCGGATTTCTTCGTATCGGGTGAAGCAGTACGGGCAGCGGAGCTACTTCGTGCGACGGTAGAAGCGAGTTGCGAAAAAACAATTCGCAGAAAAACCAGTAACACAAAAAAAAACAAAAAACCAATAACACACATGAGCAAACACGAAGCAAACACGGTGCAGGAAACAAACAGCGTAGGGTGAATTAGTGGACAGTTTAGGTGAAAAAAAACGAAACGAAACGTGTGTTTTGTTGATGTAAAAAGTAGAAAAAAGAGAAAAAATGGAAATGGAGAGTATTAAAAAATCGGACTTTCGTTTTGGTGGGTAATTTGGGATGGAGCAAATGTGTAAAATGCAGGCAAGAGGCGAATGGGAGAAAACAAACACGGCAATTTTAACGCGTATAAAATAATCATATCCAACAGTCGGTATGGTGCAGTTTGAGAGGGTCGCCTGTGTGTGACAAAATGTTTGCAAAACATTTGTTTAAAAATTTGAAAACAATTTTGAAAAATGTTTAACCAACCAATCGAGCCGGCGGTACGAGAGAAACTCTCCAATTTAGTTCATGGCACCGATCACCAGATGGCGTCACTGTACATGCATATAAATGGTATTTTCCTGGTGATACATTTTTCAATTTTATGCGATATGTTTGAGGCAATAATTCCCAATAATTGAGAGGCAAGAAACGGTTTTCCCCGAAGGATACAATGAACAATTGTATGCTGGAGAATGCTGGGGAAAAAGAC